>JAJPUD010027837.1:859-15198 GCA_023553655.1 Myrmecobius fasciatus | reverse complement strand
TTAAAGAAAAATCCATTTATTTCTATAATCTCTAGTGGTTTTAGTATGAATGGATGTTGGATTTTATCAAATGCTTCTTCTGCATCTTTTGAGATAATCACATGTTTCCTCTTATTTTGGAATAGTTTTCCTAATGTTGAAGAAGTCCTGCATTCCTGCTATAAATTTTACTTGATCATGGTGTATAATCCTGGAGATGACTTTCTATAACCTAGTTGCTAATAGTATATTTAAGATTTTTGCATCAATATTCATTCAGGAAATTTGTCTATACTTTTCTTTCTCTGTTTTCAGCCTACCTAATGTAACTATCAGCACCATATCTTTATCATAAAAGGAATTTTGTAGGAGTCCTTCTTTCCCTATTATTTTAAATATTTTATATATTAGTGGAGTTAATTGTTCTATAAATGTTAGGTAGAATTCAAATGTCAATCCTTCTGGGCCTGGAGATTTTTTGTGAGCGAGTTTATTAATAGCTTGTTCTAATTCTTTTTCTAAAATGGTAGTATTTGAATAATTTATTTCCTCTTCTGTTAATCTGGGCAATCTATATGTTTGTAGATGTTCCCCCATTTCACTTAGGTTATCAAATTTATTGGCATAAAGTTGGGCAAAGTAACTCCTGATTATTGCTCTAATTTCCTCTTCATTGGTGTAAAGTTCTCCCTTTTCACTTTTGAGACTAACAATTTGATTTTCCTCTTTCCTTTTTTCTAATCAAATTAACTAGAGGTTTATATATTTTGTTTGTTTTTTCATAAAACCAACTTTTAGTTTTATTTATTTATTCAATAGTATTTTTTTACTTTCAATTTTATTAATCTCTCCTTTTATTTTTAGGATTTCAAGTTTGGTATTTGATTGAGTTTTTAATTTTTATTTTTCTAGCTTTTTATTTATAAGCCTAATTCATTGATCTTCTCTTTCTCAATTTTATGCAAGTAAGCATCTAGAGATATAAAATTTCCCCTTATTACTGCTTTATCTGCCACCAAAAATTTTTAGTGTATTGTCTCATTGTTGTCATACTCTTGGATGAAATTATTAATTTTTTTATGTTTTGGTATTTCACCCATTCTGTCTTTAGAATGACTTCCAATTACTTTTTGTTTTTTTTTCCCTCTGGCCTTCTATTGAATGTGATATTTATTGCATCATGATCTGAAAAAATGCATTTACTATTTCTGCCTTTCTGCATTTGATTTTGAGATTTTTATATCCTACTATATAATGGTATAGGTTTTATGAATTGTTGAGAAGTAAATGTACTCTTTTCTTTCTCCATTCAATGTTTTTTTCCAAAGATATGTCATACCAAACTTTTCTACTATTCTATTTACCTCCTTAACTTCTTTCTTATTTATTTTGTGGTTTGATTTAAATAGTTCTGAGAGAGCAAGTTTGAGATCTCCTACTATTATAGTTTTGCTGTCTAATTCTTCTTGCAGCTCTCTTAACTTCTTTAGAAATTTAGATGCTATACCAATTGGTGCATATATCTATAGTATTGATATTGCTTCATTATCTATGGTCCCCTTTAGCAAGATATAGTTTCCTTCCTTAATTCTTTTAAGGGGATTGTTTTCTTTTTCTGTTTTGTCAACTCTATTTTTAAGGAGTTATATGCTTCCATTTCACTAAGTCTACAGTGTAATGAATTTTCTTCAGATAATTTCTGTGTTTTCTTTTCCAAACCTTCTTGTGAAGTTCTTATTTCCTATGCAAATTAAGACAACCCTGAGGTACCACTACACACCTGTCAGATTGGCTAAAATGACAGGAAAAGATGATGATTAATGTTGGAGGAGATGTGGGAAGGCTGGGACATTGATGCATTGTTGGTGGAGCTGTGAACGGATCCAGTCATTCTGGAGAGCAATTTGGAGCTATGCTCAAAAAGTTATCAAACTATGCATACCCTTTGACCCAGCAGCATTACTATTGGTCTTATATCCCAAAGAAATCATAAAGGAAATAAAGGGCTCCACATGTGCAAGAATGTTTGTGGCAGCCTTTTTTTTAATGGCTAGAAACTGGAAACTGAATGGATGCCCATCAATTGGAGAATGGTTGAATTAATTATGGTATATGAACATTATGGAATATATTGTTCTGTAAGAAACGACCAGCAGGACGATTTCAGAGAGTCCTGGAGAGACTTACATGAACTGATGCTGAGTGAAATGAGCAGAAGCAGATCATTGTACATGGCAACAACAATACTATATGACGATCAATTCTGATGGACATGGCTCTTTTCAACAATGAAATGTTTCAAACCACTTCCAATTGTTCATTGAAGAAAGCCATATACACCCAGAGAGAGGGATGTGAAATGTGGATCACAACATAACATTTTCATGCTCTCGATTGATGTTTACTTGCATTGTGTTTCCTTTATCTGATTTTTCTTTCTTGTAGATACAATTTTTCTTGCACAACAATGATTTGTGGAAATATGTATACATATATTCAATTTGTCAAGTATTTTAACATAATTAACATGTAGTGTATATCCTGCCATCTAGGGGAGGAGTAGGGAGTATGCAGGAAAAATTCATAGCAGAAAGCTTTGTCAGGGTTAATGTTGAAGAATTACCCATATATATGTTTTGCAAATAAAAAATAAATTAATTCATTTTTTAAAAAGTTCTTATTTCCTTTCCCCATTTTTCTTCCTGCTCTGTTTAAAGATCTTTTATAATTTTTTCTAGGAGACCCTTGTGTGATAGGGACCAATTTATATTATCCTTTGGGGCTTCATTGGGAGACAATCTACTTTTAGTCTCCTCAGGGTTTGAACTCTGTTCTTCTCTTTCACTCTAAAAACCATCTATGGTTAGAATTCTTTTTGCTTTTTTTACTCTTTTTTTTTAAAAAAAAAACTTTAGATCTGCTTTTAGTGCAAGGAATATTGTCCAAGCTTCCTCTATTGCAGCAATAGAGGACTGACTTCAGGTCCTGGGTGGGCATGGCCAGATCTCATGGAATTCTGGTTTTTAGGGATTTTGTAGTTGCATTTTGTGTTTGTGTTGCACGATTTATAACTTCTCTGCTGATCTACTGGATTGCATCCAGAGCAGAGTAGCCAACACTTCTGTAGATTGTTCCACGTAAATTCTCTTACTTGTGGAGCTCCCACCACTTTTATCTGTGCTGCCTGGATTCACCATCTGTGCTGGGTCTACTTGCATTTGACCTTCCTCCCTCGATTCAAGGTTAATACAGACCTTTTCTAGAGAGCTTCAAAATTATCTCCTGCTAGTAACTTGTTGTACTCCCAATATTGGTGGATTCTATCAGTCCAGAATTAATTCAGAGACTCACCATTTGCTAATTTGTCTGAGGGTCATGGGAGAAAGTCAAAAAGAAGTGTGTGTCCTTTCCTCCATCTTAGCTCTGCCTCCATATGGTAAATTTCTGTACAGGTTCCATGAACCACTGAGAAAAATGTAAACTCCTTTCTGTATCCATTCAATTTTCTCCAAAGATTTATCATACCCAACTTTTCTAACATTCTTTTTTACTTCCTTAACTTTTTTAAAATATATTTTGTGGTCCCATTTGTTTAGTTCTGAGAGAGCAAATTTGAAATCCTCCACTAGTATAGTTTTGTTAACTATCTTCTTGCATCTTTCTTAACTTCTTCTATAGTAATTTGGATTCTATACTATTGGGTGCATATATATTTCATTTTGTTATTCATCATCTATGGTACTCTTTAACAAGATGCAGTTTCATTTCTTGTCTCTTTTAATTATATTTATTTTTGCTTTTGCTTGATCTGAGATCAGGATTACTACCCCTCCTTTTTTTTTGCTTCACCTGAAACATAATCAGTTCTGCTCCAGCCTTTTAACTTTGCTCGTTTATATCGCTCTGCATTAAATGTGTTTCTTGTAAACAATATATTGTACGTTTCTGGCTTTCAGACCAGTCTGTTACCCACCTCTGCTTTATGGAAGAGTTCATCCCATTCACATTCACAATTAAAATTACTAACTCCATTCCCCACCATCTTATTTTCCCCAAGTTATACTTTTCATTTTACTTTCCCCCTTTCCCCACTGCTCAGCATTTTTCTTTGACCATAACCTCCTTCAAATAGTCCTCTCCTTTTACAGACCATCCCCTTTTCTTATACCTTTTTCCTACTACTTCTGCTACCCCTTCTATTAGTCATCCTCCTACTTTCTCCTTTCCCCTCCTATTTCCCTATAGGTTGAGACACGTTTCTCTGTGAATCTAAATGTGTAAAATATTCTCTTTTTGAGCTAAATTTGATGAGAGTAAGATTTGCACAATGTTCATCTCCCTCTTTTCTTTCCCTCAAATGTAATAGATCTTTTTTGCCTCTTCATAAGATGCAATACCCCATTTAGCTTCATTTACCTTTTCTTCCTGTAGAATCCCCTTTTCTCCTCTAGTTTTCTTTTTATATTATCACAACAAAATCAAAATATACCTGCACCCTCTACATATACCCAAAACACATATACAGTTTTTTTTCAATTAAAGCTTTTTATTTGCATAACATATGTATGGGTAGTTCTTTAACACTGACCATTACAAACCTTTCCTTTACAAATTTTCCCCCCTAATTCCCTCCTCTCCCCTAGATGGCAGTAATCCAAGTTCTTTTGCCTTTCGGAATATCTGATTCCAGGCCCTTTGATCCTTCAATGTGGAAGCTGACAGATCCTGTGTAATTCTAATGAGAGTTCCTTGGTATTTGAACTGTTTTTTTTCTAGCAGCTTGTAATATCTTTTCCTTGGTGTGATAGTCCTGAAATTTGGCCACGATATTCTTTGGGGTTTTAATTTTGGGGTCTCTTTCAGGAGGTGATCGATGAATTCTTTCAATGCCAACTTTGCCTTCTGATTCTAAAACATCAGGGCAATTCTCTTTCATGATTTCCTGGAAGAGAGCATCAAGGTTCTTTTTTTCATCGTGACTTTCAGGGAGTCCACTATTTCTTCTATCTTCTCTCCTGGATCTGTTTTCCAGGTCAGTTGTTTTTCCTAGGAGATATTTCATATTTTCTTCTATTTTTTCATTTTTTTTGTTTTTGTTTGACTGATTCTTGAAGTCTTATTGAGTCGTTCATTTCAATTTATTCAATTTTAATTTTTAAGGTATTATTTCCTTCAGCTATCTTTTTTAGCTCCTTTTGTAACTGGCCAATTGAATTTTTTGGTTCATTGCATTCTTTTTCCATTTTGCCAATTTTATTTTTCAGTGAATTGTTGTCTTTTTCCAATTCACTAATTTTGTTTTTCAGTAAATTGTTGTCTTTTTCCAATTCACTAATTTTGTTTTTCAGTGAAATGTTGTCTTTTTCCAATTCACTAATTTTGTTTTTCCATGAATTGTTGTCTTTTTCTAATTCACCAGACTTATTTTCCAGTTTTTCCCATCTCTGTTGCAGGGCGATATTTCCTTCTTGCACTGCTCTCAATTTATTTCCCCAATCTTCTTCTAGCTCTCTTTTGATTTTCTTTATGCAGTCTTCCAGGTAAGCCTTCTGAAAGGGAGACCAGCTTAAGTCCACCCCTGTGGCTTTATCTGGCATTGTTTTCAAAATCTCAGGATCTGGGGACTTCTCTAGTTTCTCTCCGTAAAAGTTGTCTAAGGTGAGAGCTCTCTTTTTCTTGCTCAAGATTTTCAGCAGAGGTATCAGTCACCAGCAGGGAATTCTGCAGCCTCAGCAGCAGCAGAGGCAGCAGTGGTAGCAGCAGCAGACAGGATTTCAATTTGCCCTGGGGCAGTTTGCCGAGTTGACTTCCGGTCTGGGGCTGATCTGTCTAGATCTGCACTGGGACCACACTTTCAGCTGCTCTCAATCCACCCTTTATCAAAGGTAGACCTGTCAAAGCACCTGCCCACAAGCAGAGCAAAGTGGCCCAAGCATCTCCCAGGGATTTCCTGGCAGCCAAAAATCCCCTGGTCCTTCCCAGCCCCGGACTTGCACCCCGGCTGCGCACTGGCGTCTGAGCTCTGGGAGCTGCTCGATCCCCTGCCTGTCTAAAACTGACCTCAGAAGTTCTTTCAAAGTAGATATTTGATAGAAGTGTGTTGTAGTCCAACTGTTTGGTAGAGCCCTCACTCCAAAACCAGTCCGGAGGCTCAATTTGTCTGGTTTTGAGGGAAGGTCTCAGGAGCTCACAGAGGATGCTGTCTGCAGTTTGCCATCTTTGCTCCACCCCCAATTCCCTTGAAATTCTTGACCTTTTGTTTTTGCAGATTGATTTTGTTTTTATTTTTTCTATGTCAGTTAAATAATTTCTTGGGAGTTTGATTTGTATAGCACTAAATAAATTGATTAGTTTATGTAGTATTGCCATCTTTATTATATTCGCTCGACCTATTCAAGAGCACTTGATATTTTTTTCCAATTGTTTAGATCTGACTTTATTTGTGTGGATAATGTTTTGTAGTTTTGCTCATATAGATCCTGACTTTCCCTTGGCAGATATATTCCCAAATATTTTATACTATCGAAAATTATTTTAAATGGAATTTCACTTTGTATCTCTTGCTGTTGCATTTTGTTGGTGATGTATAAAAATGCTGATGATTTATATGGATTTATTCTGTATCCTGAAACTTTGCAACAGTTGTGGATTAATTTAATTTTTTTTAGTGGATTCTCTAGGGTTCTCTAAGTAGACCATCATATCATCTGCAAAAAGTGATCATTTGGTTTCTTCATGACCTACTCTAATTCCTTTAATCTATTTTTCTTGTCTTATTGCCAAAGCTAGCCTTTCTAATACAATATTGAATAGTAATGGTGATAGTGGGCAATCTTGTTTCACCCCTGATCTTATTGGGAATGGTTCCAGTTTATCACCATTACATATGATGCTAGCTGATGGTTTTAAATAGTTGCCACTGACTATTTTAAGGAAAAGTCCATTAATTCCTATACTCTCTAATGTTTTTAATAGGAATGGATGTTGGATTTTATCAAATGCTTTTTCTGCATCTATTGAGATTATCATACGTTTTTTGGTTAATTTATTTATTGATACAGGCAATTCTGTTAATAGTTTTCCTAATATTGAACCATCCCTGCATTCCCGATATAAATCCTACTTGGTCATGGTGTATTATTCTGGGAATGGTTTTCTGTAATCTCTTTTATAATAATTTATTTAAGATTTTTGCCTCAATATTCATTAGGGAGATTGGCTTATAATATTCTTTCTCTGTTTTTGTTTTACCTGGTTTAGGTATCAGTACCATGTCTGTGTCATAAAAGGAATTTGGTAGGAGTCCTTCATTCCCTATTTTTTCAAATAGTTTATATAATATTGGACTTAATTGTTCTTTATATATTTGCTAGAATTCACATCTAAATCCATCTGGTCCTGGGGATTTTTTCTTAGGGAGTTGATTAATGACTTGTTCTATTTCTTTTTCTAAAATGGGACTATTTAAGTAATTTATTTCCTCTTCTGTTAATCTGGGCAATCTATATTTTTGGAGATATTCCTGTAGTTCTGCTGATTGAATTATTTCAGGTGCTGATCAGTTCTGCTGATTGATTGATCACCCTAGGGTGCTGTGTAATGCCAGCTAGGTCTGATGCTCATCAGGGGTTCAGTGGTTCATAATCTACTCCCCACAAAAGGCAGATCCTCCGAACCACCTGCTTACAATCAGGACAGATTGGCCCAAGAGGTCCGCAGAAGACTCCCAGGTGTGTGAAAAGCACAATGCTCCCACTCCTGTTCCGACTCCTGTTCTGACTCCTGTTGCGACTCCTCTTCCAGCTCCCTGCTCCAGCTCCCTGGCCCAGTCTCCCTTCCCCGGTCTCCCTGTGCTGCAGTCTGGGTTCAGCAGACCACCCCCCTGCCCAATTAAAACAGACCTGTTTTGAAGTTCCTCCAGAGTATCTTCTTCTAGAAACGTTTTGCCCTCCAGATATTGTAGATTTTTTTACTTCAAAATCATTCTTGAGGCTTCATATGTTGTTGGTTTGAGGGAAGGTTAGAGGAGGTTACAGAGACTCCTGTCTGATCTCCACCATCTTGGCTCCACCCTGTCTCTCCTAGATCTCTTTTCCAGGTGAGTTGTTTTTCCTAGGACATATTTCATGTTTTCTTTTATTTTTTCATTTTTTTGTTTGATTCTTGAAATTTTATTGATTCATTCACTTCCATTTTTCACTTCTAATTTTTTAGTTTATTATTTTCTTTAGTTTTTTTAGCTCCTTTTGCAATTGCAAAAATTTTTTTTTTGAAATTTCTTGTTCATTGCACTCTTTCCATTTCACCAGTTTTGTTTTTCAGTGAATTGGTCTCTTTTTCATATCTCTTTTGTATGGCATTATATGCTTTTTCCATTCCTTCTTTCAATGATCTCATTTCATTTCCCCATTTTTCTTCTGTCTTTTAAGATTATTTTCCTTTCAGAAAAACATTGTAAAATGGGGACCAACTAATATTTCCCTTTGAGGCTTCCTCCAAAGTTGCTTTGCCTTTAGGAACCTCAGGATTTGAAGTCTCTTCTTTTCTCTCTCCATAAAATCTGTCTATTTTGAGAGTTCTTTTTTTTAAATTTATTTTTAAGGCTTGAGTTATGTTCAAAGCAAAGGAGTGACAGCTGCTTTTATTTACCCTGGAGCTGTTCTGTTGATTGATTTCTGATGCTGGGTAATTCTGGCTAGGTCTGGTGTTCTTCCTGGGCTCAGTAATTTATAATTTATCCTTTACTAAAGGCAAATCTGCCCAATAACCTGCTAGCAACTAGGATAGAGTAGCCTAAGAGGCTCACAGAAGCTTCCCATGTTCTTAGAAGCTGCAAAGCTTTGAATCCTGGCATGGCTTCTTGCCCCGGTCTCCCCACACTGCAGTTTAGGCTTGGCAGACTGTACCCCTGCCTCATTGAAATAGAACTGTTCTGAAGTTCTTTCAAGGTAGCTTCTTTTTGGAATGTGTTGTACTCCAAATATTTGTGGATTGTTTGATTTCAAAAGCAATTTAGAGGCTTAATCTGCTGTTGGTTTTAGAGAAGGAGAGGGGGTCACTAAGAGTCATGTCTGCCTCCACCATCTTGGCCCAATGATTAGAAAATTGTTAAAACAAAAGCCCTATCAAATGGAAATAGCATAATAAGTAGAAAGTGTGTTTAATTTCTTGTTTGAAGGCTTGAGTTCAAATTATGATCTTACCATTTTTCTGTGGCCTTAACCTCTACAGGTTAAGTGAAGGGAAAGGACTTTGTGATTTCAAAAAAAACATTTAGCTCTTAACTTGTAAGGGTTTTGTCCATTATGTTACTACATTAACCCTAGTGTTCAGTGAAACGTGTATCTTTTGTGATGAATCTTGGTTTAACATAATACAAGGGTCTAATAGAATGCAAATATTTCCTATCTCCAGAGAAAGAACTGATAGTGTGAAGGGAGATAAAAGTATACTCTTTTCTTTGCTTTCTATATCTTTCTTTTTCTTTTGTTTTTTGTCTGTTTTCTTTCACAACATGGTTAACATGGAAATGTGTTTTGCATGATGACATAAGTATAATCTGTATCAATGTGAGTTGGGAGGGAGAGATTGGGGTGGGGACTCAAAATTTTTTAAAATGTTAAAAATTATTTTGCATAAAATTAGGGGGAAATAAAATGTTAAATCATTAAAAGAAACTTCTAAGATTTTACATTATTGTTCTATTTCACTTAATAGGGTTCCCATAGGCTTAGCAGCAATAGTGGTAAGAACATCAGAAAGAGGAATCTCATGAATAGTAGCAGCAGTATCAGAGCTAACCATGATCTCAATAGTAATTGCAATAACAACAATTTTATATAATAGTAATTTTAATAAATATAGTATTAGTAATTGTAATCATAATTTGTAACAATAATAAATGAGATAGCAAGAGTAACAGCACTACTTGAAATAGTCTTATTATCAATAGCAACAAAGATAAGAGTGGTAGCGGCATCCACAATTTATTTATATATTTATTTACACTTCACAATGTTCTTTATATATATACGTGTATATATATATATATATATGTAATTATTTCACATAATGAAAACAGTGATCAGCACTTATATAGGTATTAAGATTAGTTGAGTGCTTTACAATGATTATCTTATTTGATCCTCATAACAACCCTGGGAAGTGTATGTTATTATTGGCCATTTTAAAATGAGAAACCTGAGGCAAACAGAGGTTAAATGATTTGCCCAGGGTCACATCATTAATAAGTATCTCAGACAAAATTTTAAGGAAGATGTTTTTGACTTCGAGTCTGGCACTCCATCAATTGTGCCACCTAACTACCTGAGTGGTAGCTAATGCAAATCAATGGTATTCTCAGAGAGAAGGAAAGCTCTAATGAGAGGTGGGAGGAAAAGGGAATCAGGAAAGTATTTTATAAAAATTTAAATTTGAGCTTAACCTTCAAGGTAGCCAGGAGAAGTAGCTAAAGAGGAAGAGCATTCCCAAGTTGGGAAAGGGTGACCAGGAGAGAGGGATTAGGGAGATGGCATACTGAGTGTGCAGAAAAGCCATGAGGCTTTTGGAGTAAATGTTGGGAACTCACAGATAAATTGTAAGTTATAAGAAGAATATGAAGATAAGAATGGTCAAGGGTTTTCTATAGGCTTCCTGAAATAATAGGGAAATACCAGAATTTTATTAAATAACTTTGAAATAACTTTGGCAGCTAAGTGGAGGGTAGACTGGAATGGGAAGAAATGTGAAACAGAAAGATAAAAACAAGTATGAAGTGAGGAGGTGAGTACCAGGTGAGTGTCTGTGTGAGTTGGAAGAAGGATCAATTGTCAACTGGGGTTTATCAGACTTCTACCTTCTGTATTAAGTACTGGGAATACAGAGAAAGACAAAATCTAATACCTAGACCAAAAGAGAAAGCATTTTCTGAAGAAGAGTGAACATCAAATATAACTTTATTAGGAGTTCTGTTTATTTCACAACCTAAATCTATGTCCTGTTTTGTAACTCTATGAGGATGACATTCATAGTACCTGAATCTTTATCTAAAAATTGACCCTAAAAGTAAAGCAAATTGATCAATTGGGCAATAGACCAAATGTTCTACATTCCTTTTTCTGCTTCTAGAATTAAACAAACCAAGGTGTTTCTTCCCTATAACAACTCCTGGCTTTGCAGTAGCCTATGATGTCTAGAATAGACTGCAGGTGTATAACCATATGGTAGCTATGAACTCTTTTATTGCTTTTATTATTCCTAAATCCTGGGTAAAAACTATATACAGATAAGCATGTTCAGATTCTTTCTGTAGAGAGCACCTCCATTATGCCAAGGTCACATGTTTGAGGTACAGAGAAATATGTATGAGTTCCAGGAAAAGACAGGACTTGAAAGATAATTCTCATTCTAAATTCATTCTATCTCTACCTCCCAGCATGGCAAGAAGGTTCAGTTACACAGGGAGAGCAGAGCTGGGAGATAAAAAGTTAACTACTCTCTGAGAAGTTGACACTTCCTCAACTTTCCATTCTATTCTGCTGAGCCATCTCTATAATGCTCTTTTTATATTTTGCAATTTTAGAATAGATATCACAGTATCAAGATTTTTTTCTTTTAAATGATTTTATTTTGTATTTTTCAGAATACCATGATGGAACAGAACATTAACAATTTTCTGGTAGTGTATTCCTATTCCTTGTGAAAAAAGTCAATAGGGTAGAACATTACAATTGTTAGAATGATTAATGAATACTTAAGCTTAAGAAACTTTTTGCTCAATAGGCTGAACATATTGAATAGCAAAGCCACCTGATGTGTGAACAAAAACAAATTGAAACTCATCCTGTCTTCAAGGAGCTTAAATTTTGTTGAAGAAAAGGAATCTGTATAATACTCTATAGGCTTAATGTAATGACTAGCAAAACCACTTGGTGTTTAAACCAAAAACAAAAAAAAAAATGAAAAGTCATATGCTGTCCTCAAGGAATTTAAGTACTATTTATAAAAATAAGCAAATGCAATCTAATTTGATTAAGGAGAAAGTAAGAATAATTGTGGAGACCAGGAAAGACATCCTATAGAATATGGTACCAAAGTAACCGTTGAACCATGTCAAAGATTCTTAAATATAACAAAAAGTAAGAGTTTTTGTGAAGATTATTCTATGAACATGCAAACATTCTAAATTTGGGAATAGAAAGTTGAATTCAGGAAACTGAGTTGGTTAGTGAGGCTGGAATGGAGAATTCATGAAAAACTTATAGGAAATGTTGGGAACATGAGATTGGAGTTAAATAATGAAGGACTTTAGAGGAAGTTAAAATGTACTGTGGATAGAACACTGAAAGATCCAAGTTCAGATACAGCCTCAGACACTAACTACAGGACTTTGAACAAGTTATTTCATCTTTATCTGCTTCATTTTTCTTCCAATCTTAAAATAGTGCCTACCACTCAGGGTTATTGTGAAGATTAAATGAGATAATATTTTTAAGTGCGTGAATCATAATAGGTTTCTATATTTATGCATATTGCCTTTCTCCTAAAGAGTTTGCATTTTATCTTAAGATAGTAGGAAACCAGTCTTGATCAAGAAAGTGGCATGATTATGGAAAAATGTTTAGAAAATTGCACATGTTTAACCTATATAGAATTGTTCACTATATAGGGGAAGGGAGAGGAAAAGAGAGAAGGGGAAAATTGTAACAAGGTTTTGCAAAGGTAAAGGTTGAAAATTATCTTTGCATTTATTTGGAATAATAAAATACTATTATACTTTCAAAAGGATAAAATAAATAATACAGGCAACTCACTTAAAAAGAAGAAAGTAAAATGTTTACTTAAAAAAATATTTAGCAATGAGATATTTCAAACCAGTTCCAATTTTTCAGTGATGAAGAAAGCCATATACACCCAGAGGGAGACCTGTAGGATCTGAGTATGGACCACAACATAGCATTTTTACACTTTCTGTTGATGTTTGCCTCCATTTTGTTTTCCTTCTCAGATTTTTTTTCTTGTAAATTCCTTTTTTTCTTGCACATCAAGATAACTGCACAAATATGTATACATATATTGGATTTGTCATATATCTTAACATAGTTAACATGTATTGGACTACCTGCCATCTAGGGGAGGAGGTCGGGGGAAGGAGGGAAAAATTTGAAACAGAAGGCTTGACAAGGCTCAGTGTTGAAAAATTACTCATGCATATGTTTTGCAAATAAAAAACTTTAATAAAAAATTGTTAAGGCAACAAGACAGCAAATGGATTTGGATTGAAGGTGGGGACTTAAAAGCAAGAAGAGTATTGAGGTAATTTCAGCAATCTTGAAGAGCAGGTTTCAACTAACCTGGAGATTATGCATGAGGTTGTTTATTTGTTGGTTGATTGGTTGATTGGTTGGTTTTTTAAAAGATAGTGTCTTTATCATTAGTAAAAGTCAATTCTTTCAATTCTCAAGTGATTCTATTAGAGGGAAATAGTTTATATATGTGAGACATAAGTTATCTATCTTAAAGTGATGTTAACACTCTTCATTGTAATAAAAACAGCATTAATTTGGTTCTTAGGAATTTTTTCAGACTACGTTGTCTTTTTAGTTGAAATAAATGATCCTGTATTATTTAAATTATGTTGTATTTTATTTTAAAAATCACCATTATTGTTATGTTGATGACTGATCTGAAATGCTGAAAAGACTTTTATTTCTTCTTGAATGACTAGAGCTAATCCAATTTAATTTAAAAAGGAAACTTCCAGGCACACAACATTCCTTATGATTATTTTATTAGTAATGCACATTTTCTATAACATTTAAAGCATTTTTCTTTTGACTTGAAATTTTACAAATGATTTTATTTATTTTATTTTGAGAATGTTTAAAGTTAAAGTGAAATAAATTATTTGCAAAATCTTTAAGAATGATTTATTAGCTGCCATAATTTTTAACTAAAGATGTATGTACATTATCTGGAATTTGGATAGCTAAATTATTTCACTTTTTCAGTTAAGAGGAAAAGGCATACAATAATATATAAACATATTCATTTTTTTATTTATGTTTATTGGTATCATATGGAATTTCAAGCTAATGTCTTCAGACCAACTCATGACAATGATTGATGCAACTTTCTAGAAAATTCAATCCCCATCTATTACTTTTTTGGGGAAAAAAATTAATGTGAGTCTACATTACGATGTCACCTACAAATTTCTAACACATTTATCTACCTCATATTTCTTATCATATGTAACATAGTCCTTTGGTGGAAGTATCTTTAGTTTGCATAAAATAAAAATTTATGTAACAAAATTAAAATTTTACTTTTCATTACCAAGCACTTAAAAAAATCAAAGT
>JAJPUD010027836.1:0-15200 GCA_023553655.1 Myrmecobius fasciatus | reverse complement strand
TTTTAATTCTATAAAGAAATCATTTGGTAATTTGATTGATATGGTACTAAACCTATACATTTACTTTCTAATATGTATGATATATTACATTATGATATATACATTCAGTAGTATTTATGTAAATTAATTTAGGTAGTATCTTTTAAAAAATATTGATGAAATCTAACTCCAACTATAAGACTTTTTTTTCTCTAAGTAATGTTTTATAGTTGGAGTCATATGAGGCTGAGTGTGTCTTCCTAGATTAATTCTCAGATATTTTACACATTTTGTAGTTATCTCTAGAATGGATTTTTTTAAATTTCCTCTTCCTCCTCTTGGGTTGTGTTAGTAAAATAGAGAAATATGATGATAATGTGGGTTTATTCTCCATCCTGCTATCTTACTGAGTTTTGTTGGTTTTCTGAGATGCTTTATGTAAAAGTTCATCAATTTCTTTTTCCTGTCTTATTGCTGTATTTAGCATTTCTAGAGCTATATTAAACAATAACCCTGATGATGCACATCCTTTTTTGCTCCTAAACTTCTTTTATTGCTCCATAACAAATAATGCTAGCTCTTGACTTCAGAGTTGGTTGCAGTAAAGAAAAGTTGAGCTATTACAATGCGTTTTAATGCTTTATTATAAAAGAAAGTTGAATTTGTTGTATCTCTTGATGTAATAATCTTTTTATATAAGCCTCTTACTTATATTTCCGTTATTATTAATGCTGAAAAAGGCAACCAAGAAAACAACTACCAACCTTTATGGTGTGTGGGACAGTAGGGACAGTAATAAGTTTATCTAAGATAATCAAACGCCTGTGGCTTTTGGCTATAGCACAATTTGTTATTGCAAAATTTCAAGTTATAATTAGGGTATAGGTTGAGATCACATTCTTATGAGAGACATTCACTCAGTTTATTCCATTCAGTATTTCTTATTTATTAACCTTTGAAGACCCCTCACACCCTTCTTGATACATTTCCTCAACCAGTTTCCAATCCTTCTGGGCCTAGTCTGCTAACAAATCCAATACCTTAATTATTTTGACCATAGTCTGAAGTCTAATGAGCCTATTCAGCTTATAAATTGGGGTTCTGTATCCCCAACTCCCACCTAGGGACCGCCTATCACCCCAGTAATTTGCATCTCCAGTCACTGGAGTAGGAAACCCTTCACAAATAAAGATGCCTATATAATAGCATCAAAACTGATCTTCAGGCCTCCACTTGAGAGCACTTACATGTCAGGATAAAGCATCCTTTATGAAACTTTAGGTAATATCAGTTTTCAACCAGATTCAGGAATAATTAGGTGGGTTTTTATTCAAAGGAACACCACTGGGAAACTGAGTCAGAAGGATCTTACCTTAAGCAGAGGCCAAGGTTGTTCTCCTGAATTCAAAACTCCAAATAATATCAGCTACAGTTCCAAGATATTTTATCTCAAATAGCAAGTCTCATTAATCAAAGCTTCAGGTGAATTTAGCTCTCAAGGATCACATATCCTAAATAAGTATTGATTATAAACTTACATTGATAACAGTAAGAGATTCATCCTAGAAAGTTCACAACTCATCTTCATATCTAAGTAGATGGTTTTAAATTCAATCATTTTTCTTAAGAAACTTGTAAATTTTCAATAAACCCATTCCTTGTTAGAAACTATAAAACCCAAACAAACTCTTTTCCCAGGGCTGATAAAATGATTTCAAGAAACTTATCAAGCTTTCAAATTAAGGGGAACCAACAGGGACCTCATAGAAGGGGCTAATCTTGATGTTCCTGCCTGCTCACCCCAACTATCCCTAGGGTTTTTTTTGGGGGGTGTGCTCTCTGATGTACCTCATGCTTATTTAGAGAGGGGTCAACTATGCCTTTCAAACTCAATCCAAAATCAGTACCATCTCTTACATCTGACCAGTTATTGAAAATCCAGGCCAGACTCAAGGGTATGGGGCATCATGGCCATAATTTAGTGGCCAGCACCATTAATGTATTAAGAGGAAGACAATATGGAAATGGGTGAGACTGTCGTAATTTCACATTAAAGAACCCCATCAGAATTAGCATTTATAATTTCTTCATCCTAAAAAAAAACTGTTAATTCAACCTTCTCCAATTGAGGAGTCCCTATAAACTTTTCTGGAAATAAAAATAACAGGTACAATATCAATATTGTTAAAATTCCCCTACACAATTAATTTTCCCTCCTACCAAAATATTTTTAATTGCCCTGGTGCAAAGTCAATTTTAGAAGTTATAATTGTCCTTAACAAGCCATTCTTGAGGTTCCTCCACAGGTCCTTTAAGCCTGGTGTAATGAGTCCATATTATATGCTTTCTTCTATTTGCTTTTAACATCTTCACTATGTTGAATATATTTTCTTTCCTTCTCTATCCCATCTACCCATTTTTGCAGCAAGGAGTGGGGATAGTGGGGTTTGGAGAGAGAAAGAAACTTTTCCTTCAAAATCTTAAATCTTATCAATTACTTTCCCAACCAACCTCTCTTGGTTTTATTTCTTGGTTAAAGGGAGAAAGCAAGACCAAACTCTAAGATTCAGAATATAGATAACATGTAAATAACTTTGCACCAAATTTCACAAAATTTAAAACACATGTCCAGCAGGGCTGAAAAAATGTTAAAGCACAGCTTATACAAGTTTTACAAATTGCCCAATATGCAATTTAAAAAGCAACATTATACCTTAAATATATTTCAACTAATTAGGAGATACAAATGTGATCTCTTTAGGTAAATTTTTCAGAGAACTTTGTCTTAATACCCTTACCCAAATTAAAATCAGATTCTATAAAGGTAAAAAGCAAAAATGATTTATTTCAATCTGGGGAGAAAGGATAATTCCCAACAACAGCAGTATTGGTATAGGAATGCAAAGTGCAAAACACAGGATTATATAGACCCTAATGTAGAAGTCCCCCTCTTCCTGGCCCTTTTTCCCATTGACTTGGAGTCTGGATCCCCATTCTGAATGTGAAACTCTAACCCAGAAACAAAGAATAATGAGGCACTAAAGGGCAGGGGTGGGATATGAATTTATAGTTACTTATAGCTATGAGGACATATAAAAACTAAAGGGCAGAAGTAGGATATGTACATAGGTCTGACTTCAAATCTAGCACATTTCTTTTTTTTTTTTACCACTGATTTATCTCTCTTAGATTTTTCCTAGCTAATATGGTTATGTTTAATTGGGGTTATTAATTTGATGTTTTTCTAATTTTTTTGTGTTTATTGGGTTTTTTTTTAAATCTGAAGAGATTTTAGAAGTCTTCTGGTTCAACCCCCTAATTTTGCAAATGGGTAAGGTAATATTTAAAGAGATAAACTTATCTGCCCAAAGCTACATAGGCAGAAAGTAGGAAAGACTGAATTTAAACCCAATTTTTCTGACTCCAAATATAAGCCCTTTCCATTCCTTCTCTAGGGAACTCTTACTCTTTTTGTTCTCTTTTTTCTCCTTTGTCTTCTTCTCCCTCATCTTCATCATTTTCTTTTTCATCATCTTCTTCATCTTTTTTCATCTTCTTTTTCTTTCTTCTCCTTCTTCCAAATTTTACTTCAAGGGCTCCAGTTTCACTCTTTATTTTTTCACTTCTTCCTTTCTTCATTTCTTTAATGCGCTTCTCATTCATTCTTGGAGTCTTTGTTACCAATACACAGTTTTACAAGTTTTACTTTTAAGTTTTACTCTGCCACCTGGTGGTCAAGATACTTTTTTAATTAGACTTGACATTCTTTTCTTTCAATATTTATAACTTGTCATCTAAATTTCTTTCCTAGTTCTTCATTAGTTCACACAAGTTTCTCTGTTTCTCTGAATCTATCACATTCATAATTTCTCTATCATTTTTATAATACAATTCTATTCTAGTATATTCATTTACTAAAAAACAATGCTAGCTGTATGTCATCATTTTGTTTAGGTATTCCCCAACATGGTCATTTTCTTGCAAGGTTCCCATCACTTGACTTAACCAATCAGTTCTTCATTAATTAAAATCAGATCTAGGATAGTAATTTTCTTTCTTGGTTCTTTTTTCTCCCTTCCTATTTAGGATGCTTTCACACTAATCCTAAAAGGTATGGGGAAAGGTCCCAGAAGAATAACAGAAACAAATATACAAATTGGGTCACATCTTAGTAGCACCACCCATACTGGAAAGTTGGCCTCCTATAAAGAATAAATGAAACAGATATACAAATTGGTACCCACTCATACTGGAAAGCTGAGCTCCTACAAAGAATAAATGAAACAATATACAAATTGGTACCCACTCATACTGGAAAGTTGCCCTCCTACCATTGGAGGAGGTATCAAATTTTACTACAGCAATACTACACCTGGACAAGGAAAATAAATTTATAATTAATTTGCTTACTCAACTGCCTTTAGTAATTGTTGAACTGGGAAAATAAGTAGTAAGATATCCATTAACAGGAGATTGGGACAATGAATTGATGTCCTTCCTAAGACCCAGAGAATATCTCAAATCCTATCTTCCACCAATAATGGAAGAGCAGGGCTGTAGCAAGCCTAATAATCTACTGATTCCACGTATCTTCTTTTTTCTCCCATAAATAGCCCAGCTAAAGGTGACATTTGAGGACATGTGGGTCTAAATGTGACAGCCAAATGCCTATGTTGTCTGTACATTTACTAGTTCTGTACTGTATTGCTTCTTAGAGATATTGATTTCCCTATTTATTTCACTAACAATACTCCTCCAGGAAAAAAGTGGTAGGGGATTCCCAGGGCACCAGATAATCAGGGAGATTTCTTTTTATCAAGTGACATGTCTTCAGCATTAATGTTATCTATTGTTCTTCATATGAAATCATACTAGTTTTGCAAACTGCTATATTAGTATCAAGTTATTATTTTTATTGAGAGGCAATATGAGATAGTGGATAGAAAATTGGACTTAGAATCAGGAAAACCTGGATTTTAATACTACCTCTGATAGACACTGACTTTGTGAGTATGGGTAGGTATCTTAATTTCTCAGTATTCCAGCCAACCCCCTAAGTCTATATGTGTAAGAGAAGTTGACAATCTGCAGTGGAGTCTTAGAGGTAATTTCTACACCAGGAAATCCACATTCTAATAGAATTAAGTTTAGAATAAGATATTCTCACCAGGCCAACTTCTATCACAAATCTAAAATATCCTGTACCTTTATATTCTTCTCTATGTTCTCTAGAACTTCCTTATTTTCTTCTCCAGCTATCATATTCTCTAGAACCTCATATTCTTTTCTTCTTTAGATCTCAGCCATAGGTTGTTAGCATAGGTTGTTGCTGTGGAAATGTAGGCAAACCTACTCCTTGGAAGCATAAGACATGGAAGACTAGGTGATTTTTCCAGATTGGTGGTGATTTGTTTGTTCTGAGATGGAGCCTCCCTATATCAACTAGTGGGAAAGTGCATTGTAGCTAGGTGATGCAGCAGATAGTGCTCATCTTCATATTCTCAGCTTCATGAGTTTAAATCTGACTTTATATACTTAGTAGCTGGGGCACGTCACTTAGCCCTTTCTCTCAATACCTCATCTTTAAAATGAACCGAAAAAGGCAATGGCAAATTATTCTAGTATCTTTGCCAAGAAAACCCCAGCTGGGGTCAAGAGGAGCTGGACATGCCTGAGATGACCGAGATGACATTTCCTATTTCATAGAGCTGACCCCAATATTGATGGCGTGGAACCTTTAAGTTGCCGAGAATTTCCTGCTTGGACTGGCTCTCCCCTCCTTAGCCCTGGTCTCTCAGCAGCTTACTGTGTTTGTGCCAGACTCACTTTGGATTCCCAATCAGCCTCAGTGCCCCTCAGAACTTCCAGATTCAAACACTTCATCTGGTTCAGTCTCTTCCAAGGATTACAAGTCCTCGCCTCCCCAGTCACGGTCACGGTAGTTGTAACTCATAGATCACAAAGATGATGATGGGTTTGTCTAATGCCTTTTTTTTTTTTTTTTAATTGCGCCTGTGACTTTATTGATGTAGAGAACTCCCAGTGAGAAAACTCTCTCTACCAATAGAGATTGGAGTCTGCATTGCAATTTATCTTCACAGAGTTAATTATCTTGGATAAAGGGTTAAATGACTTGCCCTGGTTGTGCAATCAGAAGGTCAGAGGAAGGATTTTAATCCAAAAATGGCCTCCTCAGAAATTGGCTTCCCATTCACTCTGATACACTCACTGCCTCTTTTATATGGATGTATATGTACGTGTACACATATGTGCATTTGTGTATATATATATATATTACACACACACACACACACACACACACACACACACACACACACACGACAAATTTAAATGTCTATCATCCTATACAGAGCAAAAGATGCTATGTAAAGAGAAAGTGATCTAGGCTGACCCGGGCTCTAAGTTCAATAACTGAGTCTTTGTTCTTTGCTGATCCCCTTGTTGCCTTCCCTGTTCCTGTACATGATTTAATGCTATTTAAGTGGCCTGGATTTCCTTTTGCAGGTATTTTTCCCAATTCATTTAGTCTGGCACTTGCTGAGTCTCTGACACAAAACAAGATTGATTGTTTGGTACTCCGAGAGCAGAATGCTTAGAATTTTTCTTTTCTTTTCTTCTTTTTTCTCTCCTCCTCCTCCTTCTCTTCCTCCTTCTTTTCTCCTCTTCTTTTTCTTTTTCTCCTCTTCCTCCTCCTTCTCCTCTCCTCTTCCTCCTCCTCTCCTCATTTTCTTCTTCTTCTTCTTCTTTTTCTTCTTCTTCTCCTCTTCCTCTCCTCCTCCTCCTCCTTCTTCTTCTCCTCTTCTTCCTCCTCCTTCTCCTCTTCCTTCTCTTCTCCTCCTCCTCCTCTTCCTTTTACTTCTACTTCTTCTTCTTTTTCTCCTTCTTCTTTTCCTTCTTCTTCTTCTTTTTCTCCTTCTTCTTTTTCTTCTTGTTCTTCTTTTTCTCCTTCTTTTCCTTCTTTTTCTCCTTCTTTCTTTTTTCTTCTTCTTTGCCATCTTCTCCTTCTTCTCTTTCTCCTTCTCCTTCTCTTTTTTTTCTCCTCCTCCTCCTCCTCCTTCTTTCTTATTTTTACATCCTGTGCCCTTAGAAAGAAGCAGACAGTCCTTCTATAGATGTGCTGTGTAAAAATAATAATGGATCATATTTAAGCTAAGGTTTAGCAAAATGCTTTTTATGTATTACCTCATTTGATTCTTTCAATAATTCTGTGAAGTAGGCTAATCCCTATTTTATAAATGAGAAAACCAAGGCTGAGGAGGATGAGCAAATGATTTTTTCCATTTGGCTATTGATAACTTGGCTTTCTTTCCCTGAAAACTGTATCAATTTGACCAATTATCAATTGACCAATTATCAATGTTTCTTATTTTTATAAATATGAATCGGTTCCCTATATATCTCGGAAATTAGATCTTTTTTTTTTTAGGGAAATATTCTGCAAAGATTTATTTCTTCCAGTTCCTTGTTTTCCTTCTAATTTTAACTGTGTTGGTTTTATTTATGCAATATTTCTAAAATTTGTATAATCAAATATGTGTATTAGATAGATATAGATATAAATGTGTGTATATATGTTTGTGTATATTTATATAGATATAAATGTGTATATGTATATTGTACATATGTATGTGTATATTAGATTCTGTATGTATACATTAGATAGATATAGATATAAATGTGTGAATGTATGTATATGTGTATATTACATGTGTGTATGTATCTATGCATAGTAGATAGATATAGATAGATGTATAGATAGATGTAGATATAAATATGTGTTATATATATGTATATATTTTTATTAGGTATAGACAGATATAGATATAAATGCACATATACATATGTATGTATTTTTGGTTCTTCTTATTGTATCCTGTACCACCTGATGTAAAATTTTCCATATTTCATATTTATTTCATTTATTTCATATTTATTACTTTTTAATCACAAAATAATATTCCATTATGTTAAAATCTTGCTCCCCACTTTGGGGAGCATGTGATTTCATTGATGCAGATCAATGGGCCTCTACTAATGCAGAGCAGCAACTTGTTCTGAAATTCATAGCCTGGAAAACTGAGAAATGAAGTGACCTGCATGTGTCCTATCAAACTCTGAGGTCAGCCCCTTACTACTCTGCCTCTCCAGTGTTAACCACGTGTAATTTGCCCAACCATTCTCTCATTGTTGGCCATATAGGTTGTTTCTGATTTTTTTTGCTGGTGCAAATAGAGCAGATAGCAAAATTTTTGTTTTGTTTTTATAAAGAATTTCTTATCTATTTATTTATTTATTTTTGCTTTTATAATCGATTCCAAGCAATGGACTAGAAAAAAATTGAAGGATAATGGTCCCAAAGTCTGAGTGAGTGGAGGATAAACATACTCTATACTGGTTAGCCTTCAAAGGAAAGAAAATCTCCAGCAGTCCATAATTAAGGAAAGAAGAAATTGCTTAAAGAGAAGGTACAGGAGAGATTGCCTGAGACTATGTTTCAGACCAGAACATTAAAAAACGCTGTCTGCAATTGCAAAGTATTTAGTCTAGTTCATCTTTGCCTTCAGACAGGCCAGCCCAGAACTCAGTTTGCAAGGGGTTTTCAAATGGAAAGAAATGGAAAATAGAAAGTTAAAAAAAAAAAAAATGGAAAGTACATAGGATTTTTCTTCAGAACCACATATTTTATCCTTTGAAGAACCTGTGCTCAGTGGTAGATATTTTTATCATAAACTATAAGCTGAAGCTATTTCTGATATTTTTTTTTTTTTTGTCTTAGGTGTGGGGTTAGCTAGGTGACACAGTGGCTGGAACACCAGTAGGGAAAACTCATCTTTCCAACTTCAAATCAGGCAGAAAGGTACTAACTGTGTGATCCCTGGGCAAGGTACTTCATCCTATTTGCCTCAAATTCCTAATCTGTCAAATGAGCAGGAGAAGGAAATGGTAAATCATTCCAGTATTTCTGCCAAGAAAACCCCAAAAGGGATCACAGAGTTGTACAAGACTGAAAATCACTCATAGCAATAACAAGACAAAATAATTGGGGAAAGGGGAAAGGGAGACTAAAAATGAAGTTGTTTTATTTTGGTTTGTTTTTTGTCGTTGCATCCCAAACTGTCTGAAAAAGAGATTGGTTACCAAAAAAAAAAAAAAAAGTTATCTAGTATTGTTAATGATGATATTATGTTGTATCATTTAATAATATTACTCTGTAACATATCCTTTACCTCATTTTGTCAGGCCCCATTTCTCAAGATATGGTTGAATAATGTGATCACTCCACAGAACTTAACCACTTTAAGGAGGATCCTTGTTTTTATTTACAATAAGCAGAAAACCAGCTTAAGCTACAGCCTCCCCAGGGGACAACCCTTTTGTCTTTTTTCTCCTTATCAAAATTAGGGAAGATTTGGTTACTAAGGAGGAGGCCAAAAAGGGGGAGGGGAAACCTGATTGAGATGGTTCTGACTTTCAGACCAAGATTATTAAAGGCTGTTGAGACTTGTGTAAAGCAAATAATACTCTCTCTCTCTCTCTCTTTTTTTTTTGTCTGAGAGACCAAGGTCAGCCACACCTGAAGACCGACCCACTTTTCCTAGCTTCAGGCTAATATAAAATGGGTTAGGAACCACTGGATGAAGGGAGACCACACAATTATTAATAGGATGCAAATCTTAAACAAATCTGTTTATTAGTTTCCCATCAACAGAAAATTTCTCCACCTTGGGTATGATAAGCTACAAGGGGTGTTACAAGGACATCTGGTGGGATCTATTAACTTTTGGGAAATGAAGTCATTAATAATGGGCACCGTGCCTTCCTCCGTCTCTTGGGACAACAGATATTGTTTTCAGGATGGAAAGGACAAATTTGGCTTGAAGGGAAGAAAGATAAGGTTACCCAGAACTAGCCAGCTTCAATCTCACAGGAGGCCCAAAGGGTGGAGGGAGCTGAGACCAACCAGGAATCATTGGACTCATTTTAAAGTGGAAATTCAGACAAGAGAAGCAACAGTGGGACTGGTAGATCAGGAATGTGCAAATGGAGGGTATCATTGGAGTAATGGTTAGTATGCTTCCTGAAGCCTAAAAGACCCTGGCTCAGATGGCTAATGGGGAACAAAGGCTTAGAAGGAATGAGTGAAGACTTTTTTAAATTAATTATTATTAATTAATATATTATAATTATATAATTATATATATTTTATATATATAATTATATAATATATATAACATACATAAATATATAATATATATAATAAAATATATATATAATTAATATAATATAATTAATTTAATTAAGAAAAGGGATTCAGAGACTAGATAAGAGACCCTCTCCTCCCCCAACCAAGACAGTTGGAGCAGAGACATGAAGGGGATATCCATGGCTAAAACAGAAGAAGCCCCTGTATCCAGGAGATTAGGGACCTTCTTCCCTGAATTTTTTTTTCTTTTTTTTTTTTTGCTGAGGCGGTTGGGGTTAAGTGACTTGCCCAGAATCACACACTAGGGAATGTTAAGTGTCTGAGATCGGATTTGAACTCAGGTCCTCCTGAATTCAGGGCTGGTGCTCTATCCACTGTGCCACCTAGCTGCCCCTTCCCTACAATTTCTAGGGAGATAAATGAATTGCCTTAAAGTAAGAAAAAGGGAAAAATTGTGGTTTCTATCTAGCTATCTAGGTGGGATCCCTTAGGGTACCTTGGCAAGTCTGTTCTAGGATTCCCAGTCTAATAATTGGGCACTTGTTTTTCTAATGACCCCTCATTTGACAATAGGCACAAACATTCTGAAGGAAAAGGGTCTTGTCAGTGGATTGAATTATCTATTTTTGATATGAAGGCAGACAGGGCCCTTAGAACTGGGAGGCTAGGTGCCACCTCAATTCTTTTCTGATGACTGGATTGTAACATAATTATCCCTCCTTTTTATTTTCTCCTAGTAAAAATGGCCTAAGGTCACCCAGGTGACTTTCTCCAGGATAGTCTCTGTAAAACTCAAAAAGCATTTCTAGCAGTCTGACCACCGGAGTTCCCTGAGATCTTTAACAAACTGAAATTGGAAGACTTCCTTTTCTTCTGAAGAATCCTTCCATCTGCTATGGTTGTGGCAACAGTGCTGGAAGCATCCAAAATGCCCCTTGGGCGTTCATCCTCTTTCTGGACACAATTTATTTTTTCCCAATCTATCTTCTGGGGAAAGAACTTCCTGATGCCTTCCAAGACAGCCCTCTGAGTCATCTCTATGTTATTAGAGTTACATGGAAGGCTCCTAGGCTAATAAGACTCCTCCTGGTTTAGATCCAGCCCAGAGAGCCCTTCCCACAACTACTCTCATTAGGTGGTTTGTGTCTACCCAGGTAGATCACTAAGTTTCAAAAGTTGCAACTTTCCAATGAATTCCCCTGGATTTGGGGGGGAATCAGCTCTCTGGGCACATAGGTCAGAGAGTGATTAAGAAACACGAACCAATTTGGGGGGGCATTTCATTAAGGAAATTCTTTTTTTTTAATAAAGCTTTTTATTTACAAAACATATGAGTGATTTTTCTACATTGACCTTTGCAAAAACTTTTTTCCCCTCCTTCCCCCCACCCCTCACCCCTAGATGAAAGGTAATCTAATACATGCTAAATAGGACAAATTATATGATAAATACAATACATGTATACATATCTATACAGTTATCTTACTGCACAAGAAACATCAGATCTAGAAAGAGAAGAAGAAAAAAACAACCTAAGAAGGAAAACAAAATGCATGGAAATATTCACAGAAAGCGTTAAAATGCTGTGTTGTGTGTGGTTCACACTGAGTTCCCACAGGCCTCTCTCTGGATGTATATGACTATCTTCATCGCTGAACAATAGGAACTGGTTTGAATCACATCATTGTTGAAGAGAACCATGTCCATCAGAATTGATCATCGTATAGTCTTGTTGCTGTGTATAATGTTCTCCTGGTTCTGCTGATTTCACTCAGCATCAGTTCATGCAAGTCTCTCCAGGCCTCTCTGAAATCCTTCTGTTGATTGTTTCTTACAGAACAATAATATTCCATAATATTCATATACCATAATTTATTCAGCCATTCTCCAATTGATGGGCATCCTTTCAATTTCCAGGTTCTTGCCGCTACAAAAAGGGCTGCCATAAACATTCTTGCACATGTGGGTCCCTTTCCCTCCTTTAAAATCTCTTTCCGATATAGGCCCAGTAGAAACACTGCTGGGTTAAAGGGTATGCACAGTTTGATAACTTTTTGAGCATAGTTCCAAATTGCTCTCCAGAATGGTTGGATCCGTTCACAGTTCCACCAACAATGTATCAGTGTCCCAGTTTTCCCACATCCCCTCCAACAGTTATCATTATCATTTCCTGTCTTTTTAGCCAATCTGACAGGTGTGTAGTGGTATCTCAGAGTTGTCTTAATTTGCATTTCTCTGATCAATAGTGACTTGGAGTACCTTTTCATGTGACCAGAAATAGTTTCAATTTCTTCATCTGAAAATTGTCTGTTCATATCTTTTGACCATTTATCAATTGGAGAATGGCTTGAATTCTTATATATTTGAGTCAATTCTCTATATATTTTAGAAATGAGGCCTTTATCAGAACCTTTGGATGTAAAAATATTTTCCCAGTTTACTGGTACCCTTCTAATCTTGTCTGCATTCATTTTGTTTGTAAAAAACTTTTTTTTTGAACTTCTTTTTTTTTATTAATACTTTTTATTTGCAAAACATATGTATGGGTAATTCCTAAATATTAACCCTTACAAAGCTTTCTGTTACAAATTTTTCCCCCTTACTCCTCACCCCTCCCCTAGATAGCAGGATATCCACTACATGTTAATTATGTTAGAATACTTAAATTGAATATATGTATAGTTATTGCCACACATCATTTTTTTGTTCAGGAGAAATCATATCTATAAGAGAGAATAATCCGATAAAGGAAATACAATGCAAGCAAACATCAATAAAGAACATGAAAATGTTATGTTGTGGTCCACATTTCACATCCCTCTCTCTGGGTGTATATGGCCTTCTTCACTGAACAATTGTAATTGGTTTGAAGCATTTCATTGTTGAAGAGAGTCATGTCCATTAGAACTGATCTTCATATAGTACTGTACAAAAACTTTTTAACTTGATATAGTTAAACTTATCTATTTTGTGATTAATGATGACCTCTAGTTCTTCTTTGGTCACAAATTCCTTCCCCCTCCACAGGTCTGAGAGCTAAACCATCCTACATTGTTCTAATTTGTTTATAATATCATTCTTTATGCCTAGATCATGAATCCATTTTGACCTTATCTTGGTATATGGTGTTAGGTGTGGGTCAATGCCTAATTTCTTCCATACTAGTTTCCAATTATCCCAGCAGTTTTTGTCAAATAGTGAGTTTTTATCCCAAAAACTGGGGTCTTTGGGTTTATCAAACACTAGATTACTATTGCCATTGAGTATTTTGTCCTGTGAACCTAACCTATTCCACTGATCCACTACTCTATTTCTTATCCAATACCAAATGGTTTTGGTGACCACTGCTTTATAATATAGTTTTAGATCTGGTACAGCTAGGCCACCCTCATTTGCATTTTTTTTCATTAATTCCCTTGAAATTCTTGACCTTTTGTTTTTCCAGATGAATTTTGTTGTTATTTTTTCTAGGTCAGTTAAATAATCTCTTGGGAGTTTGATTGGTATAGCACTGAATAGATAGATTAGTTTAGGAAGTATTGCCATCTTTATTAAATTCGCTCGACCTATCCAAGAGCACTTGATGTTTTTCCAATTGTTTAGATCTGACTTTATTTGTGTGGAGAGTGTTTTGTAGTTTTGCTCATATAGATCCTGACTTCCCTTTGGCAGATATATTCCCAAATATTTTATACTATCGATAGTTATTTTGAATGGAATTTCTCTTTGTATCTCTTGCTGTTGCATTTTGTTGGTGATGTATAAAAATGCTGATGATTTATGTGGATTTATTTTGTATCCTGCAACTTTGCTAAAGTTGTGGATTAATTCTAATAGTTTTTTAGTTGATTCTCTAGGGTTCTCTAAGTAGACCATCATATCATCTGCAAAGAGTGATAATTTGGTTTCCTCATGACCTACTCTAATTCCTTTAATCTCTTTTTCTTGTCTTATTGCCAAGGCTAGCATTTCTAATACAATATTGAATAGTAATGGTGATAGTGGGCAACCTTGTTTCACCCCTGATCTTATTGGGAATGGTTCCAGTTTATCACCATTACATATGATGCTAGCTGATGGTTTTAAATAGATGCTACCGACTATTTTAAGGAAAAGTCCATTAATTCCTATACTCTCTAATGTTTTTTAATAGGAATGGATGTTGGATTTTATCAAATGCTTTTTCTGCATCTATTGAGATTATCATATGTTCATTAAGGAAATTCTTAAAAAGAGATTGTATATGCTGTGGGGGTGGTCAGGTTGGTCCCTGAAAGAGCCCCACTTGGGAAAGAATTGATCTTCCCCAGGTGGCCTGCCTTCTGCTTTGGCCATTGATGCTGATCAGGTAACTGATGGTGTGAGAGGAAAAAAAGCCCCAGAGGGTGGTGGGTATCTAAGACAAGGGGGGTTGGATGGCCAGTAAATCCTCTTGAATTGAGGAAGGAAGTTGGTAGTAGATAGGTTTTGATGAGAAGGCTAGATACATTGGAATTCTGGATTCTTTCTAGACAAATCCAGGGATTGAGGAGGAGGAGGAAGAATGTTTGCTTCAAGGACTTGAATACACTCCTGAAGCTTTTATCATTATCAAATCTAGAGATGATGAAACTAATCTTTTTTTTTTTGGTGGCCTCCTCATAACCACAAGAAATTAATTATGACCTTAATTGTTCCCAATAAGGTTCACTAATTTGATTAGGTCAAATGACCCTTTTCCAGAAAATTGCAAAGCCAGGTCACATCCTGGGTATAAAAATATGATTAGGACAGATACCTCATGGCTCATATGCTATATAATTTAAACATTTTAGCCATAAGCATCTTCTTTACTTGTTTAGATTGGCCTTAGCCCATTTTATAACACTAGACAGATAATCAACACAGAAACAAGATAGGCAAGACACAGAGATGGTCTCTGGGATTGCCCTACAGTGAGGAGCAGAAATCATTGCCCTGATCTGGTAGAGATGTCATAGAATATCAGGAACCATAT
>JAJPUD010027835.1:0-15201 GCA_023553655.1 Myrmecobius fasciatus | reverse complement strand
ATATATTTTAGAAATGAGGCCTTTATCAGAACCTTTGGATGTAAAAATATTTTCCCAGTTTACTGCTACCCTTCTAATCTTGTCTGCATTCATTTTGTTTGTACAAAAACTTTTTAACTTGATATAGTCAAACTTATCTATTTTGTGATTAATGATGACCTCTAGTTCTTCTTTGGTCACAAATTCCTTCCCCCTCCACAGGTCTGAGAGGTAAACCATCCTACATGGTTTTAATTTGTTTATAATATCATTCTTTATGCCTAGATCATGAATCCATTTTGACCTTATCTTAGTATATGGTGTTAGGTGTGGGAATGTCAAAATATTTCAAAAAATTAAATAAAAAACAATACAGGTCTCTTTACCTTCTCCAAAAAAAAAAAAAAAGGCAGGGAAATTACAGTTTTATTTCATTGGGTTCATTTCAGTCAGTGGCCTAACATTGTATGTCCTTTGTTTTGAAGATCTATGACATCATATGGTGGTATGTTAATTTGTGAGTGAACTAGATTTCAATGAGGCACAGTTGCACAAAGTCATCAGCCTAATTCTCCTGGAGTTATTGAGGTCTAGTGGCAAGAGAAAAGTCAAGATTACTGGCAATAGCTCAGGCTGCCCACAATTCTTTTTTTTTTTTTCAGGGTAACATAGAGGCTGGCCATAATTTTATTATTTTTTTTTTAGTAACATAGAGGCTGGCCATAATTTTATTATTTTTTTTTTTAGGCTGCCCACAATTCTAATGAACACTATGTTAACTGACTGCCATATTCCTTTCTATTGGGAACATTTTTACTTTGTTCTAAGGAAAAGGACCTCAACTACATAAGAGGAAAGAAGAAGAAGAAAAAAATATGATGTTGGTAGCCAAGTAGGATTTTAGAGAGCATGGAGTTTAATTCGCATATTTGACAGATGAGAAAATGAAAGCAAGGGAGGTTATGAGATTTGTCTAAAATCATACGCATAAATACTAAGTGATAGAGAGGCTCTGAACTGCTTTCTTGATTCTGACTCCAGTTCAGTCTCAGAAGTCAAATCCCACCAAGAACAGATCACACCTTATTTTTTTTTCCTGAGACAAGTGGAGTTAAATGACTTCCCCAGGATCACACAGCTAGGAAGTGTTAAATGTCTGAGACCACATTTGAACTCAGGTCCTCATGACTATAGGGTGCTCCATCTACTACACCACCTAGCTGTCCCTGATCTTAATTTTTTGCACAGGAAGACAAAGTCATCTCAGACCACACAGTGACCTAAAGAGAATGTATTAGGACATTAATGGTTGACTTCCCAGAATAGGAGCCAGTGTTCTACAAGGTCATCTACAAAGATCCATAGTAAATGTATCCCCAAGTTTTAGCTTTCATCAGAGTGAATAGGCCCTTCACTGACAATTGTAATCCTTTTCTCTTTTAATAGATAATTTTTGTGAATTGCTATGCCCCTCTGCAAATCATCTCCTGGAAATCAATTATGGGTAATGAAGAAGCATTATTGTCTTTAGGTAGAAAGGAAAACCTTTCCAGCTTAGTAGAATCTACTAGAGTTTGCATTCATGGGACACAGTCTTTGAGTGAGTATCCAAGGTCATTTCTATGCCAGAGCAAAGTACTCAAATAGGCTGTCATTGGAAGAATTTATATATTCAAAAATAGTTCCCCCTTTATTGCTGGTTGGTAAGAGCTCTCATGTGTGTCTCTATCCATCATATTATCATTAGCATTTTCAAAACTTTAGATAACTGCTTTAGACAACTTTGGAAAATCACTAGAGGTGTGACCGTTGGACAAGTTCCTCAACCCCAAATCTTAGATCCTGACTTATTTTAAGTAATGACTTATTTAGCAGGTTCATATTTGTGACTATTCAGTTCTTTCAATTATGTCTGACTCTCCATGATCCCATTTGGATTTTTTTTTTCAAAGATACTGTGATGGCTTGACATTTCTTTTTCTAGCTCATTTTACGGATTATGAAACTGAGGCAAATAAGATTAAATATTTTGTTCAGGATTACCCAGCTACTAAGTGTTTGAAAAACAGATTTTAATGTGGGTTTTTCTGAAACCAGTCCCAGAACTCTATCCATTGCACCATTTAAATAATCCCAAAGAAATTTTTATTCTTAATTATAGCAGCAATACAACTTGTAAAGAAAAAATTGTGTAGTACAGTGGAGTCAAAGGTTATGGGTTTGAACTTCATTACTTGCTAAACCTCTGGTGTCCACAACTATTCCATGTACATAAAAAGAGGATTGACCTAAATGATCTCAAATTTCTTCCTCTGGTTCTGTGATTCTAACCAGTTATCTTCCTATCTTCCAAACTAAGTAAGTCTAACTGTTTGGCACATCACTCCAGAAGTTCTATTTTCGTCATCTAAACATTTCTGCATCTTCACTTTGTTTTCTTTTTTCCCTCAAAATTGAGGGGATATGACTTAAATGATCTAGTCAACTAAGTTCTCAAAAAGTGCCCAAGATAGCCACATTAGCCCATGGCAAATGGCCCTAATATTTGTCTAGTTTCATTTGTACACCCCAGAGACATGCTTGTTTTGTTCATAGTCCTCCCCTACTGTAGCCACACCATAAGCCTAGGCTTGGCCAGGACCTCATGTTCCTTCATGGCCCTCCTTTTCAGAGCCACTCATTTCCTACTTGGCTTTTACTTTTTCTACCCTTCCTACTCTTTTCTGTTTGATTGCTTCTGAACCCTTTTCTGCTTTGCATTCTTTTCTCACGTCACACAGATTTCATGTACTTTGTTTCCTTCTCATACTTGTGTGCAAGTCTTTTCTCTCTGCTCTGCCCATTTCCTGATTCCTGATACCTCATCCCCTCCTCTTTATGCTTTTGTGTAATGATTCTCAGAAGTCAAAAGAGCTCATTCCTCAGAATAGTGGGGTCATTTTGTCATATGATCTTTTGAACAATTATACCCACATCAACTTAGCAGAGAATGTCTTATAGTAATGGTGTGTTTTAAGGTGCTGGGTTCTAATCCAGATTAAGACAGCTGTTAGTGGTGTTCAGACCCCTGAACAAGTCAATTAAACTCAGGGTTGGAGTTAAAAAAGACCTGAGTTAAAATTATGCTGCAGGTGCTGATTAGCAATTAACTTTCCTCAGTTTTCTCATCTCTGTATAACAGGAATGGTATTAGTAATTATTACTTCACAGGTTTGCTGTGACAATTATATATACATATCCATTTATATGTACATATATACACATACATATACATACATGTATATATGCATATATATCATACTGCAGACTTTAAAGCACCATATATAAATGTTATTATTATTATCATTATTTCCACTAACATCATACTTGCCTTCAATAAAGGCTCATGATAAATGTTTGCTTCAAATTCTTCCTGTCACATTGACTTCTATGACTGTTGGTGTAACAATAATGATGATAGGATATCTCTATAGTACTTGAAAATTTACAAAGAATTTTCATCTTAATTGACTTCCAACAAACCTGTTAAGTAGATAGTATAGATAGAAATCAGAGTCAAAAAAAAAACTAGTAGTCATTGTTATCTTAATTTTCAGAAAAGGAAACTGAGGATCAAAGAGATCAAAGACTGGTCCAGGGTCATTCAGGTAAGCGAGTAGGCAAGTAGCAGAACTGGTATTTGAACCCAAGTTTTCTGACTCCCCCTCCCACCCCAGATCCCCTGAATCACTGTCTTGTCATGGCAAAGGAGCTTGTGTAGTTCACAGAACTATGCCATGCAGGCTGATTAAGAGAGGTCATAGTGGAGTGTTCTAACAAAAGATTAGAGAAGGAAATGGCAAACTACTCCAGTATCTTTGCCAAGAAAACTCCCATGGACAGCCTTAAAATGATAAAAGTTATGACACCAGAAGATGAGCTCCTCAGGTTAGGTGTCCAACATGCTCCTGGAGAAGAGTAAAGGACCACTAAAAGTAGCAAGTTGCAATTTAATTGATCACTACCTGATATTAATTAATTACGGGAGAAGAAATGGAAGCAGTATCAGATTTTATATTTTTGGGCTCAAAGATCACTGCAGAAAGGAACTATAGCCATGAAATTAAAAGATATTTGCTCGTTGGAAGGAAAGTTATGAGAAATCTGGACAGCATCCTAAAAAGCAGAAATATTACTTTGCCAGCAAAAGTTCATATATTTGAAGCTATGCTTTTTCCAGGAACCATTGTTTGGCTGTGAGAATTGGATGCTATTCGATAAAATCCAACACCCATTCCTATTAAAAACACTAGAGAGTATAGGAATAAATGGGCTTTTCCTTAAAATGATTAGTAGCATCTACTTAAAACCATCAGCAAGTATCATATGTAATGGAGACAAACTAGAACCATTCCTAATAAGATCAGGAGTGAAACAAGGCTGCCCACTGTCACCATTACTATTTAATATTGTATTAGAAATGTTAGCTTTGGCAATAAGAGAAGAAAAAGAGATTAAAGGAATTAGAGTAGGTAATGAAAAAACCAAATGATCACTCTTTGCAGATGACATGATGGTATACTTAGAAAACCCTAGAGACTCAACTAAAAAACTACTGGAAACAATACACAACTTTAGTAAAGTTGCAGGATTCAAAATAAATCCACATAAATCACCAGCAGTTTTATATATTACCAACAAAGTTCAGCAGCAAGAGATAGAAAAAGAAATTCCATTCAGAATAACGGATGATAGCATAAAATATTTGGGAATCTATCTGCCAAGAAAATGTCAGAAGCTATATGAACTAAACTACAAAACACTTTCCACACAAATAAAATCAGACCTAGTCAATTGGAAAAACATTAAGTGCTCATGGGTAGGCCGAGCGAATATAATAAAAATGACAATACTACCCAAACTAATTTACTTATTTAGTGCCTACCAATCAAACTCCCAAGAAATTATTTTACAGATCTAGAAAAAATAGTGGCAAAGTTCATTTGGAAGAACAAAAGGTCAAGGATTTCAAGGGAATTAATGAAAAAAAAAAAGACAGATGAAGGTGGCCTTGCTGTACCAGATCTAAAACTATATTATAAAGCAGTGGTCATCAAAACCATTTGGTCCTGGCTGAGAAATAGAGCAGTCGATCAGTGGCATAGAATAGGATATCAGGACAAGCTAGGTAATAACGTTAGCAATTTAGTGTTTGATAAACCCAAAGACCCCAGCTTTTGGGATAAGCACTCACTATTCAGCAAAAACTGCTAGGAAAATTGGAAACTAGTGTAGAAGAAATTAAGGCTGGACCCACACCTAACACCGCACACCAAGATAAGATCTAAATGGGTTCATGATCTAGATATAAAGAGTGATATTATAACCAAATTAGAGGAACATAGGATAGTTTACCTCTCAGACCTGTGGAGATGGAATAAATTTATGTCCAAAGAAGATCTGGAACTCTTAATTGAACACCAGATAGATAATTTTGATTATATTAAATTAAAAAGTTTCTGTACTAACAAAACTAATGAAGACAAGATTAGGAGGGAAGCATCAAATTGGGAAATCATCTTTACATTTAAGGGTTCTGATAAAGGTCTCATCTCTAAGATACATAGAGAATTGTCTCACATTTATAAGAATTCAAGCCATTCTCCAATTGATAAATGGTCAAAGGATATGAACAGACAATTTTCAGATGATGAAATTAAAACTATTTATAATCATATGAAAGGGTGCTCCAAATCACTATTGATCAGAGAAATGCAAATTAAGACAACTCTGAGGTACCACTACACACCTGTCAGATTGGCTAAAATGACAGGAAAAGATAACGATGAATTTTGGAGGGGATGTGGGAAAGCTGGGACACTGATACATTGTTGGTGGAGCTGTGAACGGATCCAACCATTCTGGAGAGCAATTTGGAGCTATGCTCAAAAAGTTATCAAACTATGCATACCCTTTGACCCAGCAGTGTTTCTATTGGGCTTATATCCCAAAGAAATCATAAGAGAAGGAAAGGGACCCACATGTGCAAGAATGTTTGTGGCAGCTCTTTTTGTAGTGGCTAGAAACTGGAAACTGAATGGATGCCCATCAATTGGAGAGTGGCTGAATAAATTATGGTATATGAATGTTATGGAATATTATTGTTCTGTAAGAAACGACCAGCAGGACGATTTCAGAGAGGCCTGGAGAGACTTGCATGAACTGATGCTGAGTGAGATGAGCAGAACCAGGAGATCGTTGTACACGGCAATAACAGTAGTATATGAGGATCAGTTCTAAGGGACATGACTCTCTTCAACAATGAAATGCTTCATACCAATTCCAATTGTTCAGTGAAGAAGGCCATATACACCCAGAGAGAGGGATGTGAAATGTGGACCACAACATAACATTTTCATGTTCTCTATTGATGTTTGCTTACATTGTATTTCCTTTATCGGATTATTCTTTCTTATAGATACAATTTCTCCTGAACAAAAAAAATGATGTGTGGCAATAACTATACATATATTCTATTTAAGTATTCTAACATAATTATCATGTAGTGGATATCCTACTATCTAGGGGAGGGGTGGAGAGTAGGGGGGAAATCTTTGTAACAGAAAGCTTTGTAAGGGTTAATGTTTAGGAATTACCCATACGTATGTTTTGCAAATAAAAATATTAATAAAAAAATTTTTTAAAAAGAGAGAATTGGATGCTAAAGAAACCTGAGCATCCCTGAATTGATGGCTTTTGAATTGTGGTGCTGGAGACTTTTGAGAGTCCTTTGGAAAGCAAGGAAATCAAACCCATCAATATCTAAAGAAATTAATTCAGATTATTTACTGAAAGGTCAAATACTGAAATTGAAGCTTAAATCTTTTGGCCACAAAAGGAGAGGAGAAGATTCATTGGAAAAGACTCTGATGTTGAGAAAGATTGAAGGCAAAAGTAAGAAGGAGTGGCAGAGGATAAGATAGTGTCATGTAAACAACAAACACAAACTTGGACAGACTTTGAGAGATAATGAAGGATATGAGGCCCTGGTGTGTCATGGTCCATGGGTCACAAAATGGCAGACATGACTAAACAAAAACAATTTCTGACTCTGGATGGAGGGCTTTCCCCACCATTTAAAATACTGTCAATTTGATTTACTGCTTATTGTATATCACATTTGTTTTATAGTCAACCTCTTAGTCAAGAAGAGGTCCTTAAGGAATAATGATTTGATTTGACTTTTAAATAGTAAATTCTGAGGAAGCAACATAGTGTAGGGGATAGGGAAATGGCCTTTAATCTAGGAAGATCTGAGATGAAGTCCCATCTCTGACACATTCTGTTCTTATGATCCTGGGCAAGTCACAAATTTTCAGGGATCCAGGCAATTCTCTAACACTTCAAAGTGCAGAGAAAGTACCATTCTGAATTGATACAATGAGTTTCTTCTCCTATGGTTCCATATACCACTGAAATTACATACCTATTACTTCTCCCAAAAATATCTTAAATCTACTTGAAACATGTCTTTAAAATGATGTTTATGCACATCCTTCCCAGATCTCATGTAGGTGGTATTCAATAGAGATATGCCTCAAAAATAAATCATTATGGTCTTGACTTCCTCTATTTTACCTCATAAAAAATAAAATGGTCAGATACAACTTTTACAACTGCTTGGGATTTTAAAGTTAGTTTCCTTCCTCAGAAACTTTGCTCAGAGGTAGGAACTGTAATTTAAGCAATAATTCTAAATTTTGTGTTCAGTCATTTTTCTATTATGTTCACTCTTTGTGGCCCTACTTGGAATTCTGTTGGCAAAAATACTGGAATCATTTTTGGTATTTTTTTTCTCCAGGTCATTTTACAGATGAGGAAACTGAGGCAAATAAGGTTAAGTGACTTACCCAGGATCACATAGCCAGTAAATCTCTGAGGCCAGATTTGAACTCAGAAAGAGGAGTCTTCTGGATGCCAGATTTGGAACTCTATCCAATAAATCACACAACTCTCCCAAATTCTAGACTACTGTATTCTAAAATCAATTCTAGTTTGAGACAATTAGTATTTAAATCATAATAAATGTCCTCAAAGCCTAATTTGCAATGGCATGGCTTCTGTAAATCTTATAAACATCTTAACTAGGTGTCAATAAATTCAATAGCTTATAAAAGTGGAGTTTAGACCTCTGAAGGCTCATATTTGCTCCACATCAGATCCTATTGGTTATCTCCATTAGAGTCCTGTGGCTAGTCAGTGTCAGTTTATCCTTGTTTCTCTTTTGAACTTTAAAATATTCTTTTTTTCATATTATGGCTCTGAGCCTCCTGTGCATCCTGATTATACATCTGAAGCTAGGCCAAATTGAGGCTCAAATCACCCGCTGAATTTATGAAAACGGAAAGTAATACATGGAAGTGTATACGTTATATATACTCTATCAATCAGGGTCAGGAATCCCACACTTGGTCTAGAGAGCGAAGTACACCAAATACTTTATCTTTGAGTGAGTAACTGAGATTTCTACTTTTCTCAGAGATACTGTATTCAAAGGGATAAAGCTAAGAAACTTACTTCTTTATGAAGACTTATCTCTGGAAGAGTGAAACAGTATTCCTTGGGTTTATTGGTACTATGTTTGTGAAGGGATTTTTACTGAAATGTTTCCAAAGACATCCCTCCTAATTCATTAAGAAATGGCAGGTTTAAGAAAAGATGAGGTAAAATCTTGTTTAAAAAAAAAAAAGCCATGCATTTTAACATATTTAACATGTATTGTATTACCTGCCATCTAGAGGAGGGGGTGGGGGTAAGGAGGGGTTAATTTGGAACAGAAATCTTTGCAAGGGCCGATGTTTAAAAATTACCCATGCATATGTTTTGTAAATAAAAAGCTTTAATAAAGAATAAGAAAAATGATAAATAAAAATAAAATAAAATTACATTAAACAAAATAAAAATAATTCGGGGTCTACCTACCAAGACAAACCCAAGAACTATATGAACAGAGTTATAAAATACATCTTACAGAATTAAAGTCAGATCTAAACAACAACAAAAAAATCATGGTTTTGTTTGATAAAACAAACTCTCATAAAAAAAAAAAAGCCAACACATAGACTGGAGACAACAATGCAAATATACAAAGAACTTAGTTTCTTTGAGACAGAAAAAAAATGTATTAGCAACACATTACATATACTCAGTGCTTTTTCAATTCAATCTTCCATAAGATGAAAAGGAAATCACAAATTCTATAAGCTAGCATTATTTCATAAATTTATAATATGCAATAAAGTACCTTTCTCTCCCTTCAAATCAAAATGCCTCATTGGCAAATCTATCACAGCTGAAGGAGGCAATTTGTACTGGATGAGAAGGAAAGAACTGGAATTAGCATTTATATATCACTAAGTACTCTGCAAATATTATCTCATTTGATCCTCACAACAATGCTGGGATAGTTGAGGAAACTGAGGCAGGCAAAGATTATGGGACTTGCCCAGTCACACAGAAAGTCCAGATTTGAACTCACAGGCCCAAGATTGCCTTGTGGCATTAGCTCTATAAGGCAGTGGTATCACAGTGGAAAAAACCCTGGACTGGAAGGCAAAATTAAGTTCAAACTGGGGTTCTGACACTAGATATTCAACAATGAAGAGATTACTCTTTGAATGTCAGTTTCCTCTTGTGGAAAATGGAGTTGTTCATACCACTCAGGCCTGTTGTGAGATCCAAATAGAACAAAATTGTGTAAAATGTAATATGTTAGTCATTGAAATGGGTTGTAATATACAAATGACATTATATTAGTAATTACACGCCAACTGCCCTCAAAGAGATATCATTCCTTGTAGATTTGGGCATTCAGAATGCCTTCAAAGTGATTTTTTTCCCCCTGTCTTCTTATGTCTTTCAGAGGGAGCTAGGTAGAACAGTGGAACACTGAGCCTGGAATCAGGAAGGTCTGAGTTTAAATCCTACACAGAAATCATTTCACCTGTCTGCCTCAGTTTCCTTGACCTAAGTGCCAGAATTGTTGTGAGGATCAAAAGAGAATATTATTAAAAGTGTCTGGCACATAGTAGGCACTAAAAATGCTTATTTCCTTTACTTTCCCCTTGAATGTCTCTGTGGCAGCTTAGCTAAGCCCACTAAGAGTGTGCTTACTTTGTGTTGACCAAACAGTCAAATAAAGAGGGAAGGGGAACAGTTGTTTAAAAAAAGGGGGAGGAGGGAGCTAGCATAAATATAAAGGCAGCTTGGGGTCAGAAACTGGGTTCAAGTCCCTTTTCCAACAGAGTAGGGTGACCTTTCATTTAACATTTTGTACCCAAGGCAACTTTCTAAGAGCAAAAATACAGATCATAATTCTATTTTCTTCTTCCCTCCAGAAAAGGAAGGGGCTATTTTGGAAGGTAGTTTGCTATCAATGGACAGATGTGGGAAAGCCCTTGCTGGGAATGCTATTGAGTAGATTTCTTATTCTTATAGATTTCCTAGATTTCATAACTAGGAAAAGAAAAAAAATGATATCTTTATTTTCATTTAAGCTCTAAAGTTAAAGCATTTTCTTCATTTATGAATATAGGCAACAAACCACAATAGGATTAGTAATCTCTATGACTTTGTACCAATAGAAATCAGATATTTTCCTATTTCACTGCAGTTGTTGGAGATATCTAGAAATAGCTTTTACCCTTATCACTACTTAGAAAATATTATAGTTATTAGCTCTACCAGTAGTTACATGACTATATTGCAAATGTTTTAGAATATTTTAATAACTATTTTAATTCAAACATGAAATGTATTTTATGTATTTAAAAACCTTGTGTTCTGAGAAGGGTCTATGGCCTTTCACCAGACTATCTAGTCTCTCTCTTTCTTTCTGTCACACACACACACACATAGAACTCCCCAGTGGAGGTTAAAAGTCCCTGATGTAGGCGAAATTAATGTTTTTACTAAGGGTTTGAAATAGGTGAACTCTAAGGTTCATCTGTGTTTGAGATTCCAATGCAATAAGTGTTAGGTATAATGGCTAGTGTAGGACTTGGAATAGGGAAGATCATATTCAAATCCCACTTCAGACACTAGCTGTGTGACTTTGGATGAGTTAATTAAACTCTGTCTGCCTCTATTTCCTCATTTGTAAAATGGGGGCAAGAACAGCACCTATTACTCAGAGTTGTTATGAGGAGCAAATGAATAAATACATGTAAGGTACTTTGTGGACCCTCAAGTTCTATATTAATACTAGTAGATAATATTTTTCTGCAACTAGTACACAAATGGACATATATTAAATGACAAATACTGATGTCTCTGGCATGTAACTGCAGAAAATACTACATTTTGGTCATAATGGTTCGGATTTACACAAGCAATTTTCATGCTCATAAACCCTGGGCAGTTTCCTCTACTGTTAGAGGAAGGCCCAGAATGTTTCAGATTCAAGCAATGTGCTGAAAATGCTTATGCCCGCAAAAAATGAAAACTTCTTGTCTTCAAAAAGTAACTTCTTTGCTACAAATTGAAAATATATTTTTTAAAAATGCAAAAGCATTTTATTAAAAAACAAACAAAAAAACCCCAAACCCACCTCCTGTCAGAAGACTGCTTTGAAAATATACCTCAGACTATGACCCAAATTCTTGGAATTTTACTACTGGAAGAATCTTGGAGATTCTGGGACATGGCTCTATGCCTTTCTCATGTTCTGTAAATTTCCACCAGTAATAAACAGAAAATTGAGCCCAATCTCTACAAAACAAACTACAAAAAGCAGGGTTATTTCCCAGTGACTATTGCGAAGTCCTGTTGAATTTGCTTTCAAATTATTTTTCTGCTATGATGTCCCCTTTTCTCCTCTGACTGCTACCATTCTGGTACAAGTCCTTACCACTTCATTCCTGGACTAGTGCAGAAACCTTCAGGTTGGTGTCCCTATCTCAAGCTTCTCTCCCCTCTAGCTAACAAAACTGCCTTCTCCCAGTAGCACTCCCCCATTTAATCAATTCCAGTGGCTACCTATGACCTCCAAGATTAAATGTAAAATCCTTTGTTTGGCTTATAAAGTCCTTCATAACTTGGTAGCTTCCCACCTTTCCAGTATTCTTACAGTTGACTCCTCTCTTTGTACATCACATGTGGTAACTAACATTGACTCCTTTACTATTCCTTGAACCAAAATGCATTTCTCCACTACACTTCCACTGGCTATTTCCCTACTTAGAATGCACTCTTCTGGGGCAGCTAGGTGGTGTGCTGGATAGAGCACCAGCCCTGAAGTCAGCAGGAGCTGAGTTCAAATGTGATCCTCACACACTTAATACTTCCTAGCTGTGACCTTGGGCAAGTCACTTAACCCCAATTGCCTCAGCAAAAAATAAATAAATAGAATAAATAGAATGCATTCTTCCACTCACATCCTGGTTTCTCTGACCTTCTTGAACTTTCAGCTAAAATCTCACCTTCTGCAAGAAGTCTTTTCCAATCCCTCCTAGTGCTAATGTCTTTCTTCTGATATTGCCTTAAGCTTTTTAGTCCAAATGTTAGCTGATCAAGGGATTAATCACCCTTTTCTAATGCTGTTGAAATGAATGTTACTTTCTTCTTAAATTCTACTTCCTTTTTTGTGGAATTAATGATTTTAGGTGGGATAGATGGGAATCATGTAGATTGCCTCCAACTTACCTTATAAATCTCTTATTTGTACAGTTTGCACATTTTTTACAAGTCCTCCCCTCCCTATTAGAATGTGGGCTTCTGTAGAGGTGGGAATATTTTTGCCTTTCACTGAATACCCAATGCTTAGCACAGTGTCCTGTGCAGTTTCTTTCTTTATTACTGTTTAGAATTTAAGTAAGCACTTAATAAATGCTTGTTAACTGACTGACTGGCTGTCTTTGCCTGGAGAACGTTGTTTTTATTTTATTATACAGCATGGATTTCATACGTATCTATCATCAGTGGCTTTACAATCAGACAATTTTAAAAGTTAGCAGCACTTTCTGCAAGTACAAAAATACACATTTATTCCATAACATATAGTAGTAAAATTTATCAAGATATATTATATAAACTCAAAACATCTTCGATAAAGCATCAGTTTAATATATTAGATGACAGTATAGTAAAATGACGTGTGTTCTGCCTGCGAATCATACAATAGGACACTTTACAGCCATATTAACAAACTATTCACATTTAAACATCAAGATAACAGCTAAGGGAGTACAGATGATTTCTATCCAGTAGGAATGGTTACTGATGAGATTTGGCATCTAGCTAACAGTATTTCCTTCTGTAGTTTAAATCGGGTTGCTGGATTTTTTTTTTTTCTGTTATGAAATAAATTCAAAGATTAGAACTGTGAAACCAAAATTTTTATCAACGGAGAGCAATTTCTTTTCAAGAGGATATTACAAGTCATAATCACAACATTCCCATCCATAGCTTTGACGGCAGCATTTCCTTATGTCAAGAGAAGCCTCTGGCAATTTCACAGATATCATAACTACACTGCAAGAGACACATACAGAGACATTTATGAGGTTTAATAGAAGAGGTTCTAGGGCAGAACTGGCATCCTATCTTTGACTGAAATGGCCAGTGAATGGGATCTTTGCAAATCTGAAGAAGTCAGCTTTGGAGATTATGCTTACTGAAGGCAGGAAATCAAGGTTTTGTGGGCAATTACATGGTCACATACTTTAAGTAGAAAAGCAGGAGCTTTGAGGGAAGGGATTGACATATAATTTCTATACTTGTAATCCCTATCCTGGCATACAGCATCTGGCTGTGGATGCTTAACAAATATTTGGTCAATGAAATGAACAGAAGTAAGTAGCAGTTACAGCTAATAAGTTAGTAAAGGACTTTAGTTGTCTTGGAGAAAACTCTATTCTGCCATTGAAAAATATAGTCTGGGTAAGAGAGTATGTCTGATAGCAAATAACAGAAGAGGAGCTTGCTTTGAGAATTTTCTAGTAAATGGATGGATGAAGATCATGGAAAATGGCCAGTTACTGGGCAGAGTTCATTTGGTGGTGGAACAAAGTGACAAAAAAAAGTTCAGGACAATTTTTCATGAATAGCTATTGAGATGTGCCTGAACAGAGAGGCTATCAGTGGAATGGACACATCACAAAGTTGGAGTTGAACCTTGTGGAAAATTAAAGAAGCACTTCCATTTTAGATTCTGAGTTTCAAAGGGTGAGAAATTTTGGGGGAGTAAATATTCATGTTAGATTACAAAACTAGCTATGGGGGCTGCCAGGTGAGGAGAATCACAATTGACTATTGTGGGGGAAGTCATGTCCAAAGATGCAATAGTGAGCTAGGTTTAAAATAATGAAGAACCAAACTTTTACTTTCCATAAATTTGAGGTGGTCAGGATGCAGAAAAATTCTTGGCAATTAGAAAGGCAGACACACAATGATTATCTGAAAACAGGATGCGTCTTCCTTTCCATTATCTATGTCGGTGTTGGTTCTATTTCCTCTAACTTTCTCATTCACCTTTGCTTTCAGTGTCTCCAGATACCCCTCAAAGCAGCAACTGGAATAAGACAGCTCTTTTTGAGCAAAGGCTTTAGACAATATGTCAGAATCACAAGGAACATCATCTTCAGCACTCTGAACAAATAAGACCATGTATGCAAGGTGAGCAGGATCTCAGCCATACATCAGCCTTAGGTATTGGTTCAGCCAGACTACATGAGTGGTATCTCTTTTGAATTACAAAGGACAAGATACCCATCTGAAGAAACAAATGACAGGAACCCACTATGTGCAAGGCATTAACCTTGCTGGGAGCCTTGGGGGGACTACAGTGAAGACCCTAATCCTGTTCTTGAGGAACTGACAATTCAGGCACAGGGAGAAGACAAGTACATAGGACCCACTAGTACAGCACAGGATGGTATGGATAGCATGAGAGATTTAAACAAAGTGCTTTGTTGGGGAGATGGACACAAGGTTAGCAAGGAAGGAATTCCACTTGATATCCTGAGGAAGAACCTGTGGGAATTGATCTGTAACAATCTTTCTTCTCACAGCTCTGGCTTTTGGGGCCCTTGTGAATTATCAAAATACTCTCTTTTTCCAAATCTAACTTGCACAAAACCTGAGTGCAACCTGGAATTATGTTTTCCATAAGAGAACAATGAAAGTGACTAAGAGAATGAGAGTAGCAATAGTAAAAAGTAAAAACACCTTGCTCAAGTGGAAAAC
>JAJPUD010027834.1:0-15201 GCA_023553655.1 Myrmecobius fasciatus | reverse complement strand
ATGTTATACAAATAAAAAGCTTAAAATAAAAAAAAAAAAAAGAAATTCTTGTATTAAAAAGAAGAGCTCTGGGGCAGCTAGGTGGCGCAGTGGTTAGAGCACCAGCCCTGAAGTCAGGAGGACCTGAGTTCAAATCTGGTCTCAGACACTTAACATTCCCTAGCTGTGTGACCCTGGGCAAGTCACTTAACCCCAATTGCCTCAGCAAAAAAAAAGCAAAAAAAAAAAAAAAAAGAAGAAGAGCTCAGAATGATTCTCTTATCCTTTGATGACTTTTTTTTAAAAAGAACAGAAAGAGTAGGGAAGAAGAATAACTTAGGAGAGGGGATAAGGAAGAGGAAAAATGGGGGAGAGGATTCTATTTGAATGGAAAATACAAATAGAAGTCTACACAACAAAGAGAAGGGAATTGAGAAGGTGGCACAAAATTAGTGACACTTAATTCTACTTTCATCTGAACTAATCAAAGAGAAGAATACACATACACACAGATGGAGACAAAATTATCTTTCACTAAACAAGGAAACAGTAGGGAAAGATGGGAGACATAAAAAGAATAAGTTAAGGGAAGAATTAGTTAAAAGCAAAAGAAATTCTGAAAGATGAGATAGGAGAAGTCTAAGACAAAAGCCACCATCATGAAAACAAATTTGTACTTGGTAAGAGAATGATCAAGGGCAATAAGGTGGTGCAAGTAGATAGAGTACTGGACTTAGAATCAGGAAGACTAATCTTCCTAAGTTCAAATTTGACCCCACATACTGACTAGCTAGGTGACCTTGATCAATTCACTTAACCCCATTTACCTATTTTTCCTTATCTTTAAAATGATTCAGAAAAGGAAATAGCAAATCCAGTATATTCCCTTTCCCAAGAAAATTCATATAGGATCACAAAGAGTCAGACAACAATAAGAGAATAATCAGTAGAACAGTTTATGTAAATAATGCTCAAATGTTATGTATATAACAACCATAACTGTGAATGGGATGAACTCACCCATAAAATAGAAGAGGAATAAATTAGAAATTAAAATCCAACAATATATTATTGAGAAGAAACATACTTGAAACAGAAAAGATACACATTAAATTAAAATAGACTGGAACAGATTCCATTATGTTTATATTACAGTAAAAAATGGGTAGCAATAATGATCTAAGTCACAGCAATAGCAAAACTTGATATTTTTGAAAAAAAAAGATAAATAGGAAAATTTCATTGTTTTAAATTTACCATAGGCAACAGTATCAATGTTAAACATATATGTACCAAATGGCAAAACAGTTGAACTCAACTTTTTTTTTTTCTTTTTTTTTTTTGCTGAGGCAATTGGGGTTAAGTGACTTGCCTAGGGTCACACAGCTAGGAAGTGTTAAGTATCTGAGACGAAGCAGCTGAACTCTTAAAAGTTAAATGAGTGATAGGGAGAAATAGACAGTTAAACTAAGAGTGAGGGATGTCAATTTATCCCTCTCAGACCTAGATAAATCTAAAAAAAAATTAAGGACTTAAATAGAATTTTAGAAAAGTTAGAAATTACAGCTCTCTGTAGAATATTAAAAGGAGTAAAAAGAGTATTCCTGTTTCTTCACAAAAATTTACCATTATTAAAACATAAAAATCTCACAAGCACAGATATTTGTTTTTTGTTTTGTTTTGTTTTGTTTGGTAGAAAGGCATTTCCCTTTCCTCTTTTTACTATGAATTTGACAAACACTAACAAACATGAACATTTCCACTGGAAAAAAACATATGAAACAACACTTGGTGAATTTACATGTCATTTTTCGTAGGATCCATGCTGAGTTTCTCTGGATTGTTCTAATTTTTGTATAAATGTTGACAAAGTAGAAAACATTTAAAAAGTAATTAAAATTATTCAAAATTAATTTCTTACCATACCTAATTAGGATATTTTCTGAATTACTTGGATAATATAATTAAAACAAAGATCAGAAAAATTGAAATCTCATGTTACAATTCTAAGAGCTATATTAGAAACTTTTAATATGTCTGACTTACAACAAGCACAGAAATATTAAAGGCATTTTTCGCTAATTATAATCCAATAAAATGATATTCAATAAATGATATCTGAAACAAAGATTAAAAAATTTTAATTGGAAACAAAATTAATTCTAAAAATGGGCCAAAGAGCAAATCATAGAAATAATAATTTTATTAATGTTCATAAAAAACAAATACCAACATTTTTTGAGAAGCAGATAAAACAATACAAAATTTACATATCAAAATGCTTTTATAAATAAAAGAGAAATAGAGAAAAATGAATTAAGCATGAAACTAAAAAAGAAAATAGAAAAACAACAAATTAAAAATCCCAATTAAACAACAAAATAGAAATTCTGAAGATATTAGCAAAATTAAAGGCAAAATATCCTAAATTAGTAAATAAAAGTAAAAGATGGCTCTTCAAAATCAAAATAAGCTAATTAGCTAGTTTTTTTTTACTTTTTTTTTTTTTTTTTTTTTTTTGCTTTTTTTTGCTGAGGCAATTGGGGTTAAGTGACTTGCCCAGGGTCACACAGCTAGGGAATGTTATGTGTCTGAGACCAGATTTGAACTCAGGTCTTCCTGACTTCAGGGCTGGTGCTCTATCCACTGCGCCACCTAGCTGCCCCAGCTAGTTTTTTTTAAATGAAAAAAGAAAACCAAATTACTCATAACAGAAATGAAAAAGGTGAATTCACATGTGATGAAGAAGAAATAATGGCAGTTCAGTGGATAGATCACTGGATCAGGCATCAGGAAGTCCTGAGTTGAAATTTGACCTTAGACACCTCGTAACTCCTTGATACTGGTCAAGTCTGTTTGCCTCAGTTTTTCATTTGTAAAATGGGAATAATAATACCTATCTCTCAGTATTGTTGGGATGATAAAATGAGAAAATATGTGTAAAACTCCTTAGCACAGTGCCTGACATATAGTAGAAACTATACCTAAATCTTATTCTCAATATGTCCCCTAAAATAGAAATTATTAGGATTTATTTAGCCCAATTGTATGCCACCAAAAATGTCAATCTAAATTAAATGAATGAAATTTTATAGAAATATCAGTTGCCCAGATTAGTTGAACATGAAATGGAGTACTAAAATAACCCTATCTTAAATAAAATTATTGCTTTTTGCAGGTAATACGATGGTTTTGGCTTAGAGAACTTTAAAGAGTCAATTTATACAATTAACTTCAGCAAATTAAACTCACAGAAATCACCAGCCTTTCTGTATATTATCAACAAAATCCAGCAGAAAGAGGTAAAAATCAGCTTCATTTAAAATAATTATAGATGTGGGGCAGCTAGGTGGCACAGTGGATAGAGCACCAGACCTGAAGTCAGGATGACCTGAGTTCAAATCTGGTCTCAGACACTTAACATTCCCTAGCTATGTGACCCTGGGCAAGTCATTTAACCTCAATTGCCTCAGCAAAAAGCAAAAAATAAATAAAATAATTATAGCTGGTATAAAATACTTAGTAGTCTGCCTGCCAAATCACACACAGGAATTAAGATGGAACAAAATTATACAATGTTCCTTATTCAAGTAAAGACAGATTAAATAATTGGAGAAATATTAATTGCTCATGAGTAGGTTGATGTAATATAGTAAAAATAACAATACAAGCTAACAAATCACTTTTTATGCCATATAATTTAAACTATGAATCATTTTATAATAATAATGAAGGAATAAAGGTGAAGAATATCAAGGGAATTAATGAAAAGGGGGGCCTGGTTGTACATATCTCAAACTATACTACAAAACTCTAATCATTAAAAAATAAAAACTAATTTATTACTGGGCAAGAAATAGAGAACAAACACTGGAACAGATTAGATACATAATATACAGAAGTAAGTGTGCACTTTAGCCTAGTGCTTGCTACATGTATTCCAATGGACATGGCTCTCTGCAACAATGAAATGTCTCAAACCAGTTCCAATTGTTCAGTGAAGAAAGCCATATACACCCAGGGAGAGGGATGTGAAATGTGGATCACAACATAACATTTTCATGCTATCGATGTTTGCTTGCATTGTGTTTCCTTTCTCTGATTTTTCTTTCTTGTAGATATGATTTTTCTTGCACAAAAATGATGTGTGGAAATATGTATACATATATTCAATTTGTCAAGTATTTTAACATAATTAACATGTAGTGGATATCCTGCCATCTAGGGGAAGGGTGGGGAGTAGGGGGGAAAATTTGTAACAGAAAGCTTTGTAAGGATTAATGTTGAAGAATTATCCATACATATGTTTTGCAAATAAAAAGTTTTAATAAAAAATAATAAAATAAAATAAAATGTTAGCTCCTTGATAGCATAAATCTCCGTTTTTTTTTCTTTTTATCCATAGAGCTTAGCATAGTACTAAGACTAAAGTACAAAAGCATATTAAACTTGTAACAAAATGTAACTAATAATAGTATAGAATCTAACGATAATGTGTAACAATGTTTTTCTGAGAATGTGTTCAGAATTCTAACTAAGTATATCCTTGCTACATTCTTGGCAGTAATTCCGGCCATGGGATTAGAAACTCTCATCCCACTACCACCTGCTGGGCAGTGGGCTTAAGGACGCTCTTAGCTTCAAACCAATGATTCTATATCCTGTAATGAGTGAATGGCAGTAAAGAACAGGGGCTGAATAGGGCTAAGATTGAGAAGGTATGAAGTCTTAGGCTTCTTGTAGTATAAATGTTGGAGAAATATTTTGAAAATCATGACTATTTCCCTTGACAGTATGCCTGATATTATTCTAAGGACCTTATTGAAGAAGACTTAAGTAGAGAGAATGACCTATAACTGGGGCTTATTATCTGAACTTGAGCTCTAAAAGTTCCCTAATTTTATTTTTCAAATAACTCAGGGGTGATCAGATTCTCTGATTAATGTTTGACATTAATCAAACCCACAATAACATTTCACTTTATATATATATATATATGTATAATATGTATATATTTATGTATACATACATATATATGTATATATATTTATTTATCAGTAAAAATCTGCTTTTTCTCTTTCTCTTCCTTTTCAACCTCCTCTCAATTGAAAAGAAAAAAACAAAACACTAATTGTGTTTTTCTCTGAAGTCTTGTTTGTAGATGTTTGGAATCATTCTGTTCTGGATTTGTGTTGAGTATTCCTGTCACCATATTATCTTATGGTAGGATTTTTTTGGTATATTTAACTATTCTTCCTATCTATTTCCCAACTCTGGACTTGGTATTAATGCTGGGTTGGTTTACACTTCTAGAGTTAAGGTCTGGACTGGTACTGTTCTTGTTTTCTAGTATTGTGTTATTCTAGGATCTCAAGGAAAGCTCATGTTGGGGACCTGCAAGCTTTCAGTATTCTCAAAGTAGTCTAATCCAGGGCAAAGTATGATTGATGCTCCCCCTAACCTGAGTTCTGTAAACTTCCAATCTGGATTGGGATCTAAGCAATAATAGATTACTCCTAGACTCAGCAACCACCAGACAGCCTTGAAGCTCTAATGATTATAAGTAATAGAATTGCAAGTTCCTCATAGATCCCAGGTTCCCATTTTGGTTATCCTTTTGAAGACTGAGCTAGAAGCTGAAACTGAGACCCCCTCTCTGCTCCTGTGATCTGAGCCACAAAGTTATTGCTGCAACCACTTCTGACTGGAATCCGTTGGGCACATGTTCCCTCCTTAGTTTTCCCTGGATCTGTTACTCCAGCCAGGGGAGCAAGTGACAAAACTGCCAGTTGGCATCTTCTACTGCATCATGCATAAGAAATCTCCTTTTGCTCTGGTTTACATTGCACATGTGTACATGTGCATACACACACACACACACACACACACACACACATCTACCAAATAGACTGTAGTATTTATTTGTATGGATTAGATAGGGAACCTTTTCACCTGGATAAATTCTCCTCTTCCTGAATTTCCTGAATCCTCACTTCTCTAAAACAACATTATTAAACATATTAAAATTAATTAGGTCACAGCTTATCTTACTTGAGGACAGCTATATGCTGCAGTAGATAGAGTACTGGGCTTAGAGTCACAGACTCTCTTCCTGAGTTCAAATCTAATCTCAGATATTTATTAATTATGTAACCCCAGACAAATCACTTAACTCTGTTTGCCTCAGTTTTTTTCATCTGTAAAATGAGCTGGAAAAGGAAATGACAAACCACTATAGCATCTCTGCCAAGAAAATTCCAAATGGGGTTACAAAGATAGGATACAACTGAAAAATGATTAACAAACATCTTACATTCTCTGTATTTTAATCTCTTCGATATTTGGGATTTAATTCAACACTTATTAGGCCAAAGATGGAGTTTCATTGGCAACTAGTTTAGCAACAGTACCTTAGCTTGGGAGGTTTTTTTTAAGTATATCCTTAAAACAATTTTTTTTCTTTTATTTTTGTAATTGTTGTCATTTCCTGAGTTACTCTCCCCACCTCCCTATATGGAATCCTCCCTTTTTATAAAGTGAAAGTTATTTAAAACCAACAGATACATTGACCACTTTGGACTGCATATGAGTAATACACCCATTGTCCTCCAACTTTCTGCCAAAAGGAGGCAAGTATCGCTTTGTTTTCAATACCAAAATTAATTAATACAGTTAATTGGAGTTCACCATAATTTCAGTATTTTAAAAATTACATTGCTTTAGTCATTGTATATATAAAACACTTTCTGAAGTTTTACCTAAAAAATTGGAGATAGAGCAAAGCAAGAGGTGACTTAGGTTATCTGCTAATGTGCTATAAAGTATAATTGTTTTAAGCATAATATAATTTTCCTGCCCTTTTCTTATTTATACTTATGGTAGCCTTACCTGTAATCAGAATTACTACTTCTGATTTTGTTAATTCAGTTGAAGCAATACTAAATTTTGCTCTAGCTTCTCATTTTTAACTCAGTGAATCTGTTTCAAGTATGTTTCTCATAAATAAGACTTTTTTTTTTTATTCTATTCCACACTGCCATTCTTTTCCATTTGTGGCTGAATTCATCCCATTCACATTCATCATTATGATTATTAATTGCATATTTCTCTCCATCCTGTCTTTTTGTACTTCTCTTGGCTCTCACCTTCCTCTATACAAATAAGAAGGTAAAGGAGAGGAAGTTTGCCAAATACTTGTGATCCACTTAATGAAACAATCTGTTTCCTTTCTGCTGCAACTCTTCTCATGTCCTTACCCTGCTCCTGATTCCAGGTTTTCACTCTTTCTTCCTTTCATTATATCTTCAGATTCCACCCTCCAACATTCACATTTGTTTTGTTTATGACAATTTCCTTACCTCCATCTTAGACTTCTTTCTACCTCTTCCTTTTTTCTGCCTCCTTTCTCTTCCCTCTCTGTGTTCTCTATCTCTGCCTCTCTTTTTAAAGACTGGGTTACCTTATCTTACCCAGACTGGAAATTCAGACCTATTCATAGAGCCAGTCCTACTCTGACTGACACTGACAGGGTAACCTAATTAATTTGATCAATTACTTTATTTCTGACTTTTATTTCAACCTTCCATAGGAGGGGGAGGGATGACCATATTAATGCCAACATAGCACAGACATCCAGTCAGCCAAGCCTAATCAATCTGCCAGCCTCAATCTCCTGAGTAGCAGGAATTATAGGCATGTACCATTCATCCATAGCTTTTATACCTTCTCTTATGCAATAATAATTTCCCTCCCCCTTTTTTTGTCCTTTCTTCACAACACAAAGTCAATGCATATATATTCTAAAACATTGCTATTCCCTATATTTTCCAAATGTACAACATAAACTGATAGTACTTTTTTTTTGGGCCAAATCTCATAACTTGTCATACCAGCAACCATCTTGGCCAGCAAAATTTATTCCTTACTAATTCCAGGATTCTGTCCCTCCCTCCCTCTCTCTCCTCCCTTCCTTTCTTCTCTCTTCTCTTCTCTCCTCTCTTTTGTTCTCCCCTCCCCCTTTCTCTTTCTCTCTCTCTCTCCTTCTCTTTCTCCCCCTTTCTCCCTTTCTTTCTCTTTCCCTCCTTTCTTTGTCTCTCTCTTCCCCCACTCTCTATCTCTATCTCTCTCTCTGCCTCTCTTTTTAATTATTATTTATTTATTTTTAGGTTATAAATGTGCATGCATTTTTAACATATTTCCTTATGAGTCATGTTGGAAGAGAAAAACAAACAAAAGGGAAAAACCATGAGAAAGAAAAAAAAAACACAGAAGGGGGTAAAATAGGTGAAAACAGTATGTGTGCTTTAATTCACATTCAGTCTCTAGTTATCTCTTTGGTTGCACATAGCATTTTCCATTGGAAGTTTATTAGAATTGCCTTGGATCACTGAATTGCTGAGAAGAGCTAAATATATCATAGTTAGTCATCACACAATCTTGCTGTTGTTGTGTACAATGTTCTGGTTCTGCTCAGTTCACTCAGAATTAGTTTATATAAGTCTATGTGGGCTTTTCTGAAGTCAACTTGTTCATTATTTTTTATAGAACAATAGTATTCCATTACGTTCATATACCATAACTTGTTTAAGCCATTTTCCAATTAATGAGCATTCCCTCAAATTCCAATTCTTTGCCTTGACAAAAAGAGCTCCTATATTTTTTGATTGCATAGGTCCTTTGATTTTATTTATCATCTCTTTGGGATATAGACTATTAGTGGTAATGTTGGATTAAAGGATATTTATATTTTGATTATCTTTTTAGTTATAGTTCCAAATTGCTCTCCAAAAGGGTTTGATCATTTCACAATTCCACCAACAGTGCATTGATGTCCCAATTTTCCTACATCCTCTCCAGTATTTATTTTCCTTTTCTTTTATGTTAGCCAATCTGATAGATGTGAGATGGTATATCAGAGTTTACTTTGTGTGTTATATTACTTCTTGCTTCTCATCAGCTATCTGCTCTTGTTGCCACTTATCCACAGACAACAGACACAAAAATTTTGGTTCAATGAATAGTGATCTGCATATCTTCCTGGCAGGCTGGCTGGTGGAATCCTCAAACTCTCACATTTCTGTAATTTGCTTTTAGACCAACTCTCTGGGCATTCAGTTTGTTGTTGTTTAGTTATCACCATAGCTTTGGTACCTCAAAGCTTTAACTTTGATAGTATCCCCCCCCCCGCCAAATACATGTCAAGACAATTTTTAACATTAAATTTTACAAGATTTTGAGTTCCAAATTTTACTTCTTCCCCTCCTCTCCCTTCTTCCTAAGATGGTTAGCAATTTGATAAAGGCTATATTTGTTTCCATATTAGTCACAGTTGTGAAAGAAAAAACAGATCAAAAGAAAAAAACATGAAAAATTATAAAGTAAGTGAAAAAAGTATAATTCAATCTACATTCATAGTCCATCAGTTCTTTATCTGGATGTGGATAGAATTTTCCTTCATGAGTCCTTTATACTTGTTTTGGATCATTGTATTACTGACAAGACCTGAGTCATTCATAGTTAATAGTCAAACAACATTGCACATATTGTATGCAATGTTTTCCTGTTTCTGCTCATTTTACTTTATCAATTCATACAAGTCTTTCCAAGTTTTTTTTTTGAAATTTGCCTGTTCACCATTTCATATTGCACAATATTATTCCATTGCATTCATAAACCACAACTTGTTCATCCATTTCCCAATTGACAGAACTTTCAAAATTTGACCACCATGTAAAGGAATTGCTATTAATGTTTTTGTGCACTTAGATACTTTCCCCTTTTTTATGATTCCTTTGGGATATAGACGCAGTGGTGATATTACTGCTGGATCAAAGGGTATGCACAGTTTGATTGTCTTTTGGACATAGTTCCAAATGACTTTCCAGAATGGTTGGATCAGTTCCTAGTTCCACCAGTCGTGCATTAGTGTCCCAATTTTTCCACATCCTCTCCAACATTAATCATTTTACTTTTTTTTTTCTTTTGTCATATTAGCCAATCTGATGTGTGTGAGGTGGTGCTTAAGAGTTGTTTTTTATTTGCATTTCCTTAATCAAAAATGGTTTGGAGAACTTCTTCCTATGCCTATAGATAGGTTTCTTCAACCGAAACTATTTGTTCATATCCTTGACCATTTATTAGTTGGGAATGACTCGTATTCTTATAAATTTGATTGCTCTACATGTTTGAGAAATGAGACCTTTATCAGAGACACTTGCTATACAGATTGTTTCCCAGCTTTTTGCTTTCCTTCTAATTTTGATTTTATGCAAAATATTTTTAATATAATAAAAACAATCTATTTTACATTTCATAATCCTATCATTTGTTTGGTCATGACTCTGTAATTCCCTTAACTTCTCTTTTTAAGAATTTGGATGCTATACCATTTGGTGCATATATATCTCTCTATATAGAGATATATAGTTATAGATATATAGATATAGATATATAGATATAGATATTTTGCTGAGGTAATTAGAGTTAAGTGACTTGCCCAGGATCACACAGCTAAGAGGTGTTAAGTGTCTGAGGTCAAATTTGAACTCAGGTCTTCCTGACTTCAGGGCTGGTGCTCTATCCACTACACCACCTAGCTGCCTCTGCATATATTTTTAGTATTAATATTACTTTATTGTCTGTGGTACCTTTAATCACAATGTAGCTTCTTTCCATATCTTTTTTAATTAGGTCCATTTTTGATTTTGCTTTGTCTGAAATCAAGATTGCTATCCTGTGCCCATCAATTGGAGAGTGGCTGAATAAATTATGGTATATGAATGTTATGTAATATTATTGTTCTGTGAGAAACGACCAGCAGGATGACTTCAGAGAGGCCTGGAGAGACTTGCGTGAACTGATGTTGAGTGAAGTGAGCAGAACCAGGAGATCATTATTCATGGCAACAACAATACTATATGATGATCACTTCTGATGGACATGGCTCTCTTCAACAATGAAATGCTTCAAACTAGTTCCAATTGTTCAGTGAAGAAAGCCATATACATCCAGAGAGAGGGATGTGAAATTGTGGACCACAACATATCATTTTCATGCTCTCTATTGATGTTTGTTTGCATTGTATTTCTTTTTGTGATTATTCTTTCTTGTAGATACGATTTTTCCTGCACAAAAATGATGTGTGGAAATATGTATACATATATTCAATTTGTCAAGTATTTTAACATAATTAACATGTAGTGGATATCCTGCCATCTAGGGGAGGGGTGGAGAGTAGGGGGGAAAAATTTGTAACAGAAAGCTTTGTAAGGGTTAATGTTTAAGAATTACCCATACATATGTTTTGCAAATAAAAAGTATTAATAATTTTTTTTTAAATTTTTGCTGAGGCAATTGAGGTTAAGTGACTTGCCCAGGGTCACACAGCTAGGGAATGTTAAGTGTCTGAGACCACATTTGAATTCAGGTCCTCCTGACTTCAGGGCTGGTGCTCTATCCACTGCGCCACCTAGCTGCCCGTATTAATAAAATTTTTAAAAAATTTTTAAAAAAAGATTGCTATCCTGCTTTTTTAAACTTCAGCTAAAGCGTAATAGATTCTACTCCAGCCCCTTACCTTTATTCTGTGTGTGGGTCTGTTTCATGTGTGTTTCTTGTAAATTGTAGGATTCTGGTTTTTGATCTACTTTGCTATCCATTTTTTAAATGGGAGATTTCATCCTATTCACATTACTATTTATAACTATTGTGTATTTTCTTCCATCCTATGTTTTCCTCCTGTTTGTCCTCTCTTTCCTTTCACCCTTTTTCTCTTCAATAGTGTTTTGCTTCTGTTTACCACCATCCCTGGTCTGCCCACACTTCTATCAGTTCCTCCCAACACCTTTATTTAATCTCTTCCCTTCCTATTTTTCTGTCTGTTTTTTAGACTTCTATGTTCAACTGATTGTATATATTATTCCCTCTTACCCATCCTCCCATCTTCCCCTATTGTAATATGTCTTTTGTACCTCTTTGTGTGAAATAATGCACCCTATCCTATCTCTCCCTTTCTTCTGCACTCAGTGTACTCCTCTTTCACATTCCTTATTTTTTTTAATATATATTCCTTCTAGCTGTTCTATTAGTGGCACAATTTTCAAGAATTACAAGTATCTTCTCAAGAAGAGATATAAGCAATTCAGTTACATCACATCCCTTATTTTTTTTCCCCCATTTTTATCTGTTTATGCTTGTTTGGGTCTTGATATTGCAGATCAAATTTTTGTTCAATTCTGGTCTTCTTATGAAGCTTGAAATCCTTCTATTTCATTGAATAATCATTTTTCCCCTTGTAATATTGCACTTAATTTTACTTGGTGGGTGATTCTTGGTTATAGTCCTAGCTTCTTCGCTTTCTAGAATCATTTCTATGGTTTCCGATCCTTTAATGTTAGTTGCTAAATTCTGTGTAATCCTGATTGTGGCTTCCCAATATTTAAATTGTTTCTTTCTGGCCACTTGGAGTATTTTTTCCTTCATCTGATAATTTTGTAATTTGAGTATAATGTTCCTTGGAGTTTTTACTTTGTAATCTCTTTCCTGAGTTGATCAGTGAATTCTTTCATTGTCTATTTTGCTCCTTGGTTCCAGGAAGTTAGGGCAGTTTTCCTTGACAATTTCTTCAAAAATGCTGTCCCAGTCCTCTTTTTTTGATTAGGGTTTTCAGATAGTTCAATGATTCTAACATTATCTGTTCTGAATCTATAGGTTAATTCACCATGGTTTTTTTTTTTTTTTTTTTTTTTTTGTTTTTACTGGTCCTTCTGTTGCAGGTTTTATTTTGGGGTGCTATTTTATGGTTGCTTGAAGGTGAATTTGGGAGAATTACTCCTTTAAAGCAATTTATTCCACCACAAAGCTCCACCATCTTGGGTCTTGGAAGTCCAATTACTACCTGAAAGCTTTAAGAACAAGGCATCTGCATATGTATTGATATTCCCTGGCCGCAAGTAGAGGCTGAAGTTGCAGTGCCTGGTACCACTATTCATGTCTGGCAAGTAACATCTAACTTGGCATTAGTCAGAATATGCCAGTGAATTGTTGTCAGTCTATTCTTGAACCTACTGCCAAACCCCTTCATACATATTCTTTGAATTTTTCAGCGACTTACTTTAAAGTGAAGAACTCCATGATGTGTATGCAGGAACAAGACTAGTCACTAGTCTTCTGATACTTTCTGGTGACTAGCACCCTATTGGTGACAGGAAAGCTTCTATGCTTTGTAAACTGGTACTTACATAGTAGGAGAAAAAAAGGCTTCTATGGATCAGCATAAATTAATATGTGAGGCAATTTAACCATGTCTTTAAACACTTATTTCCACCTGGTTATCTATCAGTCTCTAGAGATTGTTGTGGGTTTTATAACAAGATTGCATTTCTTGCCTTTATGCTTCTTTCTGCATTTCTTCAATCTTGTATACTTGTAAGATCATACAGTGGTTTAACAGTAGTTGCAACGTTCTTAACAAAGTTATGATAACTGTCAAATCCTGGGAAAGCTCTTAGATCTCAAAGATTCTTGATGGATGTGATCAAGTCAGAGGACTTTTGTCTTTTCTGACAAACCTTTTTGAGATATGTGATCTATATTCCAGAGAGAGGTACTTATTCTGAAAAACTAGCACTATTTATTGAAAATTTCAAGTGGTTTTCCTCTAGCCAGTCCAAAATCAAGTCACATAATATTTGTAAAGTGCTTAGCACACTGCCTGGCACATAATAAACACCTAATAGATAGATGCTTGTTCCCTTCCCCCTCTTTTCTTATATTCATCTAAAGAGTCCAACATTTGTTTCCTTTAAGATGACAGTTTAAATAATATTCTGTTTTAATTGATTTATATGGTTAAGAAAAAATGGGATAGTAGATATTAGTAAAGGAATGGGATAATGTTAGAATAAAGAATTTATTCCATTTAGAGATTCTATCAGTGAACTCTGAGGTACCACTATACACCTGTCAGATTGGCTAAAATGACAGGAAAAGATAATGACAAATGTTGGAAGGGAGGTGGGAAACGGGGACACTGATACATTGTTGGGGGAACTGTGAATGGATCCAGCCATTTTGGAGAGCAATTTGGAACTATGCTCAAAAAGTTATCAAACTGTGCATACCTTTTGACCCAGCAGTGTTTCTATTGGGTTTATATCCCAAAGAGATCTTAAAGGAAGGAAAGGGACCCACATGTGCAAGAATGTTTGTGGCAGCCCTTTTTGTAGTGGCTAGAAACTGGAAACTGAATGGATGCTTAATCAATTGGAGAATGGCTGAATAAATTATGGTATATGAATGTTATGGAATATTATTGCTCTGTAAGAAACGACCAGCAGGACGATTTCGGAGAGGCCTGGAGAGACTTGCATGAACTGATGCTGAGTGAAATGAGCAGAACCAGGAGATCATTATACATGGCAACAACAAGATTATATGATGATCAATTCTGATGGACATGGCTCTCTTCCACAATGAAATGTTTCAAACCAGTTCCAATTGTTCAGTGAAGAAGGCCATATACACCCAGAGAGAGGGATATTAAATGTGGACCACAATGTAACATTTTCATGCTCTCTATTGATGTTTGCTTGCATTATGTTTCCCTTCTCAGATTTTTTTTCTCTTGTAGATCCGACTTTGCTTGCACAGCAAGATAACTGTAAAAATATGTATACACATATTTGATTTGTCAAGTATTTTAACATAATTAACATATAGTAGACTTCTTGCTATCTAGGGGAGGGGTGGGGACTGGGGGGGAAAAATTTGTAACGGAAAGCTTTGCAAGGGTCAATGTTGAAAAATTACCCATATATATGTTTTGCAAATAAAAAGCTTTAATAAAAAAAAAGAAAGAGAGAGATTCTGTCAGTGAGTTGGCAGTTAACAAACAGTATCTAGGAACTTTGATATTGGTATAGATCAGGTACACCTTTGTTCAAGAATTAGCATTTTCGGCAGCTAGGTGGCACAGTGGATAGAGCACCAGCCCTGAAGTCAGTAGGACCTGAGTTCAAATGTGAACTCAGACACTTTACATTTCCTAGCTGTGTGAACCTGGGCAAGTCACTTAACCTCAATTACCACAGGGGGGAAAAAAAAAAAGATCTAAAAAAAAAAATTAAAAAAAGAATTAGCATTTTCATACAATGGTAAACTTATTCTCTCTTTTTTTAAATTTTTATTAAAGTTTTTTAATTGCAAAACATATTTATGGGTAAT
>JAJPUD010027833.1:0-15202 GCA_023553655.1 Myrmecobius fasciatus | reverse complement strand
TGGCTCAGGTAATTCCTTAAGACATTTAAGAAGGCACAAGTAGATTCGCTGATCTGTCTCAGTGGAAGTCCTGACACATGAAGTACTTCCTATGTTAACATTGTGTAACTATTGTACAAAGTACTTTGCAAAAAATTACTTTATTTCATTTTTATAACAAATGTTGGAAGTAGGTGCTGTAATTATTCTTCCATCTTACTGACAAAAAAAATTGAAACAGAGCAATTAAGAGCTTTGTCAAGAATTACATAGCTGGAGTATGTCAGAGGCTGGAGTTCATCGTGAACTCAGTCCAGAGCGTTATGTACTAGATCATCTTATGAGAAAAGTGGAACTTGTGGGAAAAGCCTAACTGTATTATTTCATTTAGATGGAAAATAAAGTGCTGTGGAAATTGAAACTATAGTAGTTGGTGATCTTTACTTGAATCTTTTCTTTTAGATGCCCACATATGTCTTCTTTAATAATATGATCTATTTTGTTTTAGAAGTATATTACTGCAAGCTTATGTTGACTTCCCACATCAAATTCTAAATTATCAATGGTAAAATTTATCTCTCAAAAAAAGCAAATATTACAAATCAGGGCTTGATTTACTATATTGTTGATTGCCTAGATTTAAATAAATGATAAAAGATGTTACTGATGCACAATAAAATTTTAAATATCATGCACTTTTTTGGTGCAGGGAGCTGATTATTAAACAATCACTAGCACACCTTCATTGTTTCATTCTCATTGCTTTCAGTGAGTCTCCACTTTATTTGTGTTCTGCATACTTCCATCAATAGAAATCATAGTGATCAAATACTCTGAACAAATAAATAAAGGTCCACCTGGATCTCAGGGGAGAAGAGAACAAAGAGAACAGCAGTCTTTATGAAAACCATTGGCTCCTCACTATTGAGCATTGCAGTGATCCTGTCCAAGAGCCAGGCACGTGGCTGCCATTAGCTGGATTGAAGCAAATTATTAGTGCCCAATTCCACAAAAATTAAGAAATATAATTGAGGGTGGGGTTGTGTTTCATTTTCTCAGCAACCTAAACTAATTATTACCAGCAGATCCATTTGGCAAATGACAGATTTCCTAATTTTTTTTAATTGCTTGAAAGTTAAAGACAACAATCTCTTGTTTTTCCCTCACCCTTGAATATTAATGAAGTGTTCCAAGCTAGCTACTCCTCACACCTTATTTCTCCTTTTATAAGCTTTGATTTGTCAGTAAATTATATATAGATAAAAAACAGGAATAGAGAGAAGTCAGCCCATAAAAGCACACATTCTTTCGCCTGTTCCCTGTTGTTAGCAATCCAGAAATGTCCACATGTTCACAGCATGCATTGTTTGGCAGCTGCCCTCATCTTTTCTTCTCTTACCACTGTGCTTACAATGCTGGCAGGGTCAGGACAGCTGAATGCATTTTTCCATAATCACTTGACAATGTTTTCATAAAACCCCTGACTTTTACAAACAAGAGAAGTACCACAAGGGAATTGTCCAGACAACTAAAGGATTGATGTTCACCCAGTCTGAAGAGGTCATAGAAAGAAAAAACTGGAAGGATGAAAGAGTAGAATAATGCATATATACATGTACAAATTTTGGCTAATGCTTACAACTTGGCTCCACATAAGTCACACTGATTTTCTGTTTTTTTTTTCTCCTACTATATGCAAAATCTTAAGAAATCATAAATTCAGAGAACTGATTCATGTAAAGAAAAATGTTCAAGGCTTGGTGAAGGGCAGTAGATTTTTGTTTTGTTTTTGCTAACATCATGGGAATGGCTATAATAGTAGGAGTCTTCTTTTTTATAGTCTCATTTTTCCTATTTCTTATTGAGAAGTAAAAAAAAAAACTCATTTAATGCATAAGTTTTACAAAGAAATTTCTAAACTCTTTATGGTCAAAAACTCCCAAAAGCATTTATTAAGCATCAATTGTTGTCAGGCACCATGTTAAGTGCTGGGTAATAAAAAGACAAAAATGAAGCAATTCCTACCCTCAAAGGGCTTACAATTAATCAGAAAATATCTCTTTCTGTACCTCTAATCTATCACCTTTTTTTGCCAAAAATAAGAAGACAATAATTAGGCCCCACATTCTCCCTCTGGATTCTAACATTACTCATTTTAGTCTTGGGAAACCACTTTAGGCTATTGCCATAAAGTGAGTAAGAGACTATTGAGAATGACACAGGTATCTGATTACATATGGCTCCTGCTTTACAAGGATAATGTTAATAAGATCTAAGATAGCCCTTTGGAAATTCAAAATCCCTAATAGGGTTGTTTCATGGAAAGAAATAAGTAGATATATCCACAACCTGCAGTTCCCTGAAATGATCCTCACTATTTATCTGTTTAAATCCACTATGGCTCATGACCCACTTCTAGATGTTGGAAATACAGCTGAACTCATGACTGGGAATACAAATGGTTGTTCCCACCTCTTGAATTGTAGGGCCTCAAAATATGAAAAGACTCTACCTTCTGCACTGAGGGATTCAGTCTGAATTAATGATTCTGACTATTCTCTTTTTAATTTTTTTTATTAAAGCTTTTTATTTGTAAAAACATATGGTATGGGTAGTTCTTCAACATTGAACCTTACAAAGCTTTCTGTTACAAATTCCCCCCCATCCCCTCCCCTCCCCTAGATAGCAGGAAGTCCACTACATGTTAATTATGTTAAAATACTTCACAAATCAAATATATGTATACATATTTCCACACTTATTTTGTTGTGCAAGAAAAATCGTATCTACGAGAAAAAAATCAATAGAGAGCATGAAAATGTTATGTTGTGGTCCACATTTCATATCCCTCTCTCTGGGTGCATATGGCTTTCTTCACTGAACAATTGGAACTGGTTTGAAACATTTCATTGTTGAAGAGAGCCATGTCCATCAGAATTGATCATCATATAGTATTGTTGTTGCCGTGTATAATGATCTCCTGGTTCTGCTCATTTCACTCAGCATCAGTTCATGCAAGTCTCTCCAGGCCTCTTTGAAATCGTCCTGCTAGTCGTTTCTTACAGAACAATATTATCCCATAACATTTATATACCATAATTTATTCAGCCATTCTCCAAATGATCCATTAAGTTTCCAGTTTCTAGCCACTACAAAAAGGGCTACCACACACATTCTTGCACATGTGGGGCCCTTTCCTTCCTTTAAGATCTCTTTGGGATATAAGCCCAGTAGAAACACTGCTGGGTCAAAGGGTATGCACAGTTTGATAACTTTTTGAGCATAGTTCCAAATTGCTCTCCAGAATGGTTGGATCCATTCACAGTTCCACCAACAATGTATCAGTGTCCCAGTTTTCCCATATCCCCTCTAACATTCATCATTATCATTTCCTGTCATTTTAGCCAATCTGACAGATGTGTAGTGGTACCTCAGAGTTGTTTTAATTTGCATTTCTCTGATCAATAATGGTTTGGAGCACCTTTTCATATGACTAGAAATGGTTTTAATTTCATCATCTGAAAACTGTGTATTCATATCCTTTGACCATTTATTGATTGAAGAATGGCTTGAATTATGAGACAATTCTTTATATGAGACAATTCTCTATATATTTTAGAAATGAGGCCTTTATCAGAACCCTTAAATGTAAAGATGATTTCCTGATTCATTGCTTCCCTCCTAATCTTACCTGCATTAGTTTTATTTGTACAAAAAATTTTTAACTTAATGTAATTAAAATTATCTATCTGGTGTTCAATTAAGAGTTCCAGTTCTTCTTTGGACATAAATTTATTCCATCTAAACAGGTCTGAGAGGTAAACTATTGCCTAGTTTGCCCTGGATCCTATCTTATGCCACTGATCGATTATTCTATTTCTTAGCTGGTACCAAATGGTTTTGATGACCGCTGCTTTATAATATAGTTTTAGATCTGGTACAGCAAGGCCACCTTCATCTGTCTTTTTTTTCATTAATTCCCTTGAAATTCTTGACTTTTTGTTCTTGCAAATGAACTTTGCTACTATTTTTTTCTAGATCTGTAAAATAATTTCTTGGGAGTTTGATTGGTATGGGCTTAAATAAGTGAATTAGTTTGGGTTGTATTGTCATTTTTATTATATTTGCTTGGCCTACCCATGAGCATTTGATGTTTTTTCCAATTGACTAGGTCTGACTTTATTTCTGTGGAAAGTGTTTTTTAGTTTAGTTTGTATAGTTCCTGACTTTCCCTTAGCAGATAAGATTCCCAAATATTTTATACTATCAACAGTTATTTTTGAATGGAATTTCTTTTTGTATCTCTTGCTGCTGAACTTTATTGGTAATATATAAAAATGCTGATGATTTATGTGGATTTATTTTGTATCCTGCAACTTTGCTAAAGTTGTGAATTGTTTCTAGTAGTTTTTTTGGTTGAGTCTCTAGAGGTCCCTAAGTATACCATCATGTCATCTGCAAAGAGTGATAATTTGGTTTCCTCATGACCTACTCTAATTCCTTTTATCTCTTTTTCTTCTCTTACTTCCAAAGCTCACATTTCTAAGACAGTATTAAGTAGTAATGGTGACAGTGGGCAGCCTTGTTTCACTCCTGATCTTATTGGTTCTAGTTTGTCTCCATTACTTATGATGCCTGCTGATGGTTTTAAGTAGATGCTATTAATCATTTTAAGGAAAAGATGCTGGCTATTCTCAATGAGGAAGCATCTGTAGGGCTAATAAAAGAATGGCAGGGGATAATTTTGGGTGGGCATGAAAATGTTTGCTTTAAAGTAAAATATTTTGTGTACATAATAAGAGCAAAGTTGTGTTTTGATCAGTTGTGAATGACTTTGCTATTCTCAGCAGTACAATGAATAATTTATGGTGAAAAAAAGGTTATCTATGTCCAAACTGTTTTTTATCTGAATATAGACTGAAGACTTCTTTTTCTTGAGGGATTTTTTTGGGGGGTGACATATATTTTCTTTTGCCACAACAATGATTTTGGGAGAAGTATTTTGCAAAATTTCATGTAGGATGTGGGAAGGGAGGGGAAGAATCTGGAATCTAAAATGTTAAAAGGAAGTGTAAAAAATGTTTTACATATAGCTGGGGAAAATGAAATAAACATTGATAAAAAATCCTTTTCTAGTCTCATACCATTCTGTATGTCTTCTTATAAAAGTGTCCCAAAAGAGTATAAAAACTGTTTTAAGTATGGGATTCAAAGGATATGGTCCTCTTCCTCTTGCAAGATTTGTACTGAGAATATCTATCAAAATAATGGTTAAGCAATTTGAGGGGAAAATATGTTAGATTCACTTCTATACAACTGGGCATTCTCCTCCTGCTCTTTTACTGGGATTTTTTTAAAGAAAAGAAAAAGAAGAAAATAGAAAAAGAAAAGAATTCCTTTCACACAAACAGGAATGCAAGTGAAGCTGGACACTGTCCATATATACCAGAGACAGAAGTATAATCCCTGGATGGATCTGATAACTGAGCCAAGCTCCAGGTTATTTTTACTATAGTAAACCAGGAAGTAAGAAATTTTTGTGGGATTCTTTAATTTTGATTCATAGTTTATTTGTCATGTAGAACAGCTCATAACCTACCATCAAGATTAATGGAAAATCTAAATTGCTTGTTAATTTTAAATAACTCTCTAGGTGAAGCCAATAATATGCTCTCTAATAAAAGGTGTAACAAAGAAGTTTCAAGGAACCTATTTTCTTTTTTTTAATATTAACTTTTTATTTTCAAAATGTATGCAAAGATAATTTTCAACATTCATTCTTGCAAAATTTTGTGTTCCATATTTTTCTCCCTCCCTTCACTCCATCCTCTCCAATAGATAGAAAGTAAATAAATATAGGTTAAACATGAGCATTTTTTCTACACATATGTCCACATTTATCATGCTGCACAAGAGACAAATCGGATCAAAAAGAAAAAAAAATTAGAAGAAAAAAAAGCAAGCAAACAATAACAAAAAAGGTGAAAATACTATGTTGTGATCTACATTCTGTCCCCACAGTCCTCTCTCTGGATGCAGATGACTCTCTCCATTGCAAGTCTATTGGAATTGGCCTGAATAACCTCATTATTGAAAAAAGCCACATCCATCAAATAATCTTGTTGATGTTTGCAATGTTCTCTTGGTTGTACTCACCACACTTAGCATCAGTTCATATAAGTCTCTTTAGACCTTTCTGAAATCATCATGCTGATCATTTCTTATAGAACAATAATATTTCATAATATTCACATACTATTATTCAGCCATTAATTACTTCACTTTCCAATTCCTTGCCACTCAAAAAGGGCTGCTACAAACATTTTTGCACATATGGATCCTTTTCCCTTTTTTATGATCTCTTTACAAGCCCAGGAGAGACACTGCTGGAACAAAGAGTATGCAATTTTATATTTCTTTGGGCATAGTTTTACATTGCTCTCCAGAATGGTTGGATTATTTCATAACTCCGCCAACAATATATTAGTGTCTCATTTTCCCCATATCCCCTTTAACATTTATCATTATCTTTTCCTGTATCTTAACTAATCTGAGAGGTGTGTAATGGTACTTCAGTTTTCTTAATTTACATTTCTCTAATCAGAAGTGACTCAGAGCATTTTTCAAGTGACTAGAAATGGTTTTAATTTTGTCATCTAAAAATTGTCTCTTCATAACCTTTGACCATTTATCAATTGGAGAATTGTTTATATTCTTATAAATTTGAGTTAATTCTCTCTATATATTTTAGAAATGAGGCCTTTATCAGAACCTTGCATGCAATATTTTTTCTCAGTTTTCTGCTTCCCTTTTAATCTTGTCTGCATTGTTTTGTTTGCACAAAACCTTTTTAATTTAATGTAATCAAAATTATCCATTTTATATTTCATAATGTTCTCCAATTTTTCTTTGGCCATAAATTCCTTCCTTCTCCACAGATCTTATAGTATTACACTTTATGCCCAAATCATATGCTCATTTTGACTTTATTTTGGCATAGGGCTTAAGATGTAGGTCGATGCCTATTTTCTGCCATAATGTTTTCCAATTTTTCCAGAAATTTTATCCAAATAGTGAGTTCTTATCCAGAATCTTGAATTTTTGTGTTTATCAAACACTAGATGATTATAGTTATTGACTATTGTGTCTTATGAACCTAACTTATTCCACTGATCAACTATTCTATTAAAAATAGACTAAAAAGTCAGTACCAAGTGGTTTTCATGACTGCTGCTTTATAATATTGTTTTAGGTCTGTTACAGTGAGGGTACCTTCACGTGCATTGTTTTTCATTAATTCCTTTGAAATTCTTGATCTTTTTTCTTCCAGATGAACTGTTATTTTTCCCTACCTCTGTAAAGTAATTTCCTGGCAGTTTGATTGGTATGACACTGTATAAGTACATTAATTTAGGTAAAATTTTCATTTTTACTATATTAGTTCAGTCTATCCATGAGCATGAGATATTCTTCCAATTGTTTTTATTTGTGTGGAAAGTGTTTTGTAATTGTATTCATATAATTCTCTAGGAACCTATTTTCCTGCCTTGCTCCTCCATAGCAATCACACCAATAAGAGAGTTGCCCACAAATTACAGTAGAAGACTCCAATTCTTGACCCTGTCATTGGTGGAAGAGGGCCCTGGGCATTATCATAATTAGGTTAGTTTTTTCACATTATACTTTCAGATTTTTTGTGATTTCTAATTAATTTTCAGTTTTGCAGGATGGGGCTTAGGAGGCTTGATGGATTTTTGTCTTGACTGGATCTTCAACTTTATCCCTTATATGTTAAAAGTTCTGGGAGTCACTACAGATACCCAGTCTGGTTCAGTTCTTGGACACTGCCAGCTATCCTGGATTCTGAGAATTACATTGGAATGCAGTCATCTTAAGAGGTGAAGCCAGAAGGACTAGATCCCAAATTCAGTACCTACACATATCACAACCAGATTGAGATAGCAATCTTTGGGTAGGGTGCCTAATTTCCTCTTGTATTTCTTAAGCTTCACTTGATATGGAGATTTGTTTTCTTTCTCCTGAGCCAATTTACTAATTCTCTTTGGAGTGTTAAGCTGGATCTAAGCAGGAGGTAGCCTCATTCTTTCTCAAGGTTGCTTAGAGCATCATTTCTGATTAAAGTTTCTGAGGCACTTTCAGAAAATCTAGAGAAATAATCTCGCTGGGCATTTTGTAGCTCCTGGGTTGTAAGATTGTCCTGAAACTGCTCCAAAATTAAGATATGGTGCCAATATTTCATTAGTGTTTTTGGATATATGGCTCCAGAAGCACTTTGAAATGGATGCTGTGAAAAATTCATGGAATGCTCCTTTATTTTACCCAATTCAGCACAAAGTCTGTTCCCCATTTCAGTGAGTTGCTGTTTTTGTCGGCTTATGTCAAATATTTTTCTTCCTGCTTTCTTCAATTTCTTCTGCAGTATTTGCATAAAGTTGCAAGAGCCTGGGCCTAATCCTTAACCCTTATTTAGTCAAACTGTGGCTCCTTATTGAAGCTTTTTGGTCATCAGAATTTTTCTTCTAAGGATCAAAGACTTAGGGATTTGATATTGATTCTTTTTAAAAGTCCATCCTATCACTTTCTTGACTGCACTGAAATGCATCTTTAAGTGAGTTACCTGTTCCTGTAGCCCTGGAATTTCTAAATGTACTTGATTATCTGTCTGGAAAGCAGACCCTGTAACTCATCCATGTTCAATGGTTTCTATTGAACTCCTTGAGTTGTGTTACCATGGAATCTAAGAGACTACTTTGACTTGTAGCTTCAAAGTCATCCCAGTGGAAAGTTTATCAGCTAGTGAAAAACCAGAAATTAATATGTCAGATTTACCCTTCAGATCACAACATTTGGAGTAGTCTTTCCAGTACTGTTAAAAAAAAGGGACTTGATCATTTAGAGTCTGTATTTACTGAGTCATATGTACTATTGCAATACATAAGTTTGTATTTTGTTTGTGTATCTTCTGAACCTCACTGGATGGAAAACCTTTATACTTTCACTTATTTAGTTATCTATTAGCAGCACCTTTATTCTCCTTTTCAGGAAGTAAACCATGGAAAGTGAGAATATGAACTGCATGATCTATTTCAAAGATTATAGCCTTCATTACTGTTTTCATGTCACATAATTTCTTCTCTGTCTCAAACCTAGGCAGCAACCTGGCTCCTGATTGTTTTAAGGCTTATATGAAATTCACTTTTTTCATACTTCTTTCTTTCAGCATTTTCACAATAATACTTCCAGTCCAGTTCCACTTGAGCATTATCACATTCTAGGATTTGTTCCTGTTTCAGTGCTGGAGACAATTGCTGTTGTACTTTAATGTCCTATTGAAAACTGGCCAGCTGTGGTGTGAGGTTCACCTCCTCTTCTTGTAGGGTATGGATCTGAAAGCTTCTGGAAGTAGTTTCCTTGACTATTTGTGACAACTGGTCATCCCAAGTAGATTTCATTGCTGCTACATCCTCTTGAAGTTTGGCAATGACAATATTCTTTTCTTTTAAGGCAACAATCTGTCTCCACTCAGTCCTTCTCAGTTCTAGCTCAAAAGTATCATATTTGGCTTAGTGTTCAAAAACCTCTGACTACTGCACAAGTTCTACATTGAGCCCTTCATTACAGTTAGCACTGCATCTTTTTCATCTGGCAAAACAATTTAGTTTTTCTTGTTTCATCTAACATACTTTTTACATTTTTCTTGATTAGTTATACAGTCTATTGTTTATTCTCTATGTCTTTTAACCAGACATTTTAACAACTGACAGATGCTTAATTCCCAAATCTATGTGTTTCATCTCTTTATCCACTTCCAAATTAGATATGCCTGCTACCAGAAGGGATTCAGCTGCTTTAATATCAGTCACTTTTAGAGTCTCAGGATTTTGGCTAACAAACAACTTACCTTGAGCTCATGGGTCAAGACTTTGTTATTCATATCATCATATTCATATCATCAACCTAAAGTCAAAATTCATGCTCTTTTTTTCAATTAAGATTCAAATTTTGATAAAAATTCCTATTTCTGCAAAGCAAGTTCACCTTCCAGTTCCTGGAATTTTCTTTCAAATTTTCACTTCAAATATCATATTGTTCTTAATGGAGGTCTATTTCACAGTTCTTGTTGCTGTGTACCTGCTCCACCTCTAAGCAATGTTTCTGCAGGTAGTGCTAATAGAGATGCTACAATTCCTCTCACTTCCTGGCTTTCTAGGAAATAGCTTGCTTTATCTTGTACACTTCTTAACTTGATGTCACTTACTTCTGCCTTTCTGGCTTCCTCCAAGATTATGGTTTGGGAAAAGACAGCATCATAATGCTCAACCCCACAGTCCCTTTCCTCTAGAATCTGCAAATAATAGGTGAAGTCTTTGTTCAATTAACTGAGCTTTTCTTTTTACTTCCTGGAGCTGCCACTGAGCATACAGTAGGATTGTTTCTGGCAATTGTGCTCCTAGGGTCTAAAGTGTTTTCAGATTCTTTTGTTTACAAACCAATAATCCATCAAATTCTTTCTCCTGTTTTAGCAATTTATAACTTTGAGCAAAATTTGAGTTCTGTGGCCAATCCCTAGTTCAGACAGGCTCAGGGACCAGGTCCAGTTTGAATATATTTGGCTGACATTTAAAGTTCAAATCTAGTTGATTTCTGTGTATTTCCACCTAGCCATTTGATTCCCAGCATGGCCTCTATATTTTAAGTTTTTATTATATAGGCATCCACCATAAAGGAGATTTTATGGACAAAAATTTTATGTCAAGGGTAGAACAACTTCCTAGACACAAATTAAATCAGGATTTAGAAACAGACTAAACAGAGGAACTTTGGAAAAAATGCCAACTACTCACAGTTGCAAATAGGCAAAGGATAGAAGAAGCAATTGAAGTTCTTTATTGGTTTTCTCAATCTTTGGAAAAAGAAAAATTTAGTTGCATCTCAGCCAGGGACTTGAATAACCAGAGGTCACTTGCCAGAGCACAAATCACACTAGATGGCACAATAGATAAAGTATTGGGCCTGGAGTCAGGAAATCCTGAGTTCAATTCTGTCCAGACACTTACTAGCTGTTTGTATATGTCAAAGTTACTTGTTCGTCTCATTTTCTTCTGCTGTAAAGCTGAGATAATAATACCACTAACCTCCCAAAGTTGATATAAAGATAAAATGAGGGGCAGCTAGGTGGTGCAGTGACTGATAGAGCACTAGCCCTGAGGTCAGGAGGACCTGAATTCAGATCTGATCTCAGACACTTAACACTTCCTAGCTGTGTGACCTTGGGCAAGTCACTTAACCCCAATTGCCTTAGCAAAAAAAAAAAAAAAAAAAAAAAGTGACGCTATTTAACAAGATCATTGCACTTCAATCTGCTTATTTTATTTTATGTATTAAAATAAGGTGGAGATAAAGGCTGAGATAATTTTTGTAAATGCTTAATACAATGCCTACCATGTTATATAAGCATTTATTATATAAGCTTAACAAGTGTTTACTATCTTCTTTCTTCAGGAATCTTCATTTATATAAAAAATTTAGTCACTATTTAAATCATATGAAATTTGCACAGGTGATTTTCTGGTTTACTATTTACCCATGAAGGGTCCCCTGCATTTACCTCTTGTTAAAACAAAAGCAAAAGTTTTTGAACTCCCAATGCTCACCCAGTTGCTAATTTGCAGGTTATCAGAGAGACTTACAGGTAAATGATAAAATTTGAAAAGGCTATGGGAAAATAAGGATAATGATTCACTATAGTATACCTATAAGCAGATAGAAATGTTTTACAAAGAATTATACCAAAAATTATACATAAAAAATTACTCAACAAAGCATGTGTCTTGCCTATGTCATATACATGATAGCCAAAGAATAGGACATAGTACTTTATTTGCAAAAATATTTATTGCAGATTTTTTGACCTATCAGGTAAGAAATAGCTGAATACATTGTGTTTTATGAATGTAATTGAATTTTATCATGGTGTAAGAAATAAGGAAAGAGATGATTTTTAAAAAATATATAAATTAAAAGGAGCAAGGCAAAAAAATTAAATGAACTGATGTAGAATGAGGTAAACAAAATCAGAAGAACAATTTACACTATATCATCGATATTATAAAAATGAACATAATAGGAGACATAAACTGATGAAGAATAAAATGAGGAGAAACAGGAAAATCATTTTTATAGCAAAAATAATAAAAATGTCAGACAATTTTGTTTTCATTTATTTATTTGTCTTTTTTTGTTTATATATTTTAAACATGCATTGCTTTATGAATCATGTTAGGAGACAGAATTTAGAGCAAATCAGAAAAAGCATTAGAGAGAAAAAAAAACAGAAAAAAGAATAGAACATAGCATGTGTTGGTTTACATTTAGTCTCCTTAAATTTTTTTCTGGACAAAGTAGGATTTATACCAGGAATGCAGGGCTGGTTCAATATTAGGAAAACTATCAGCATAATCAATTATATTAATAACTAAATTAACAAAAACCATATGATTATCTCAATAGATGCACAAAAAGCCTTTGATAAAATCCAACACCCATTCCTATTAAAAACACTGGAGAGTATAGGAATACATGGGCTTTTCCTTAAAATGATTAGTAGTATCTACTTAAAACCATCAGCAAGCATCATATGTAATGGAGACAAACTAGAAACATTCCCAATAAGATCAGGAGTGAAACAAGGCTGGCCACTGTCACCATTACTATTTAATCTTGTCTTAGAAATGTTATCTTTGGCAATAAGAGAAGAAAAAGAGATAAAAGGAATTAGAGTAGGTAATGAAGAAACCAAATTATCACTCTTTGCAGATGACATGTTGGTATACTTAGAGAACCCTAGAGACTCACCTAAAAAACTACTAGAAACAATTCACAACTTTAGCAAAGTTGCAGGATTCAAAATAAGTCCACATAAATCATCAGCATTCTTATATATTACCAACAAAGTTCAGCAGCAAGAGATACAAAAAGAAATTCCATTCCAAATAAAGGATGATAGTATAAAATATTTGGGAATCTATCTGCCAAGGAAAAGTCAGAAACTATACGGACTAAACCACACAAATAAAATCAGACCTAGTCAATTGGAAAAACATTAAGTGCTCATGGGTAGGCCGAGGGAATATAATAAAAATGGCAATACTACCCAAACTAATATACTTATTTAGTGCCATGCCAATCAAACTCCCAAGAAATTATTTTACAGATCTAGAAAAAATAGTAGCAAAGTTCACTTGGAAGGAAAAGGTCAAGAATTTCAAGGGAATTAATAAAAAAAAGGCTGATGATGGTGGCCTTACTGTACCAGATCTAAAACTATGTTATAAAGCAGCGGTCATCAAACCCATTTGGTACTGGCTAAGAAATAGAGCAGTCAATCAATGGCATAGGATAGGATCAGAGGACAAACTAGGCAATAACTATAGCAATATAATCTTTGATAAACCCAAAGACCCAGCTTCTGGGATAAGTCCTGACTATTCGGCAAAAACTGCTGGGAAAATTGGAAACTAGTGTGGAAGAAATTAGGGCTTGACCCACACCTAACACCATATACCAAGATAAGATCTAAATGGGTTCATGATCTAGATATAAAGAGTGATATTATAAGTAAATTAGAGGAATGTAATATAGTTTACCTCTCAGACCTGTGGAGATGGAATAAATTTATGTCCAGACAAGAACTGGAACTCTTAATTGATTTGATTATATTTATTTGATTATATTAAATTAAAAAGTTTCTGTACAAACAAAACTAATGCAGACAAGATTAGGAGGGAAGCATCAAATTGGGAAATCATCTTTACATTTAAGGGTTCTGATAAAGCCCTCATCTCTAAAATATATAAAGAATTATCTCATATTTATAAGAATTCAAGCCACTCTTCAATCGATAAATGGTCAAGGGATGTGAACAGACAATTTTCAGATGATGAAATTAAAAACATCTCTAGTCATATGAAAACTTTCTCCAAATCACTATTGATCAGAGAAATGCAAATTACGACAAGTCTAAGGTACCCCTACACACCTGTCAGATTGGCTAAAATGACAGGAAAAGATAACAATGAATGCTGGAGGGGATGTGGGAAAGCTGGGACTCTAATACATTGTGGGTGGAACTGTGAATGGATCCAACCATTCTGGAGAACAATTTGGAGCTATAGTCAAAAAGGTATCAATCTGTGCATACCCTTTGACCCAGCAGTGTTTCTATTGGGCCTATATGCAAAAGAGATCTTAGAGGAGGGAAAGGGACCCACATGTGCAAGAATGTTTGTGATAGCCCATTTTGTAGTGGCTAGAAACTGGAAACTGAATGGATGCCTATTAACTGGAGAATGGCTGAATAAATTATGGTATATGAATGTTATGGAATATTATTGTTCTGTAAGAAATGACCAGCAGGATGATTTCAGAGAGGCCTGGAGAGACTTGCATGAACTGATGCTGAGTGAAATGAGAACCAGGAGATCATTATACATGGCAACAACAATACTATATGATGATCAACTCTGATGGACATGGCTCTCTGCATCAAAGAATTGACTCAAACCAGTTCCAGTTGTTCAGTGAAGAAAGCCATATACACCCAGAGAGAGGGATATGAAATATGGACCACAACATAACATTTGCATGCTCTTTATTGATGTTTGCTTGCATTGTGCTTCCTTTCTCTGATTTTTTTTTCTTGTAGATAGGATTTTTCTTGCACAAAAACTTATCAAGTATTTTATCATTATTAACATGTAATGGACTTCCTGCCATCTAGGGGAGGGGAGGGGACTGGGGGTAAAATTTGTATCGGAAAGCTTTGTAAGGGTCAATGCTGAGGAACTACCCATACGTAAGTTATGCAAATAAAAAGCTTTAATAAAAAAAAAAAAGAAAAAAATCAGCAAGCATCATATGTAATGGAATCAAATTAGAATCATTCCCAATAAGATCAGAAGTGAAAAAGGCTGCCCACTGTCACCATTATTATTTTATTATTTAATATTGTCTCAAAAATGTTAGCTTTGGCTGTAAGAGAAGAAAAAGAGATTAAAGGAATTAGAATAGGTAATGAGGAAACCAAATTATCACTCTTTGCAGATAACATGATGATATACTTAGAGAACCCTAGAGACTCAACTAAAAAACTACTAGAAACAATTCACAACTTTAGCAAAGTTGCAGGATTCAAAATAAATCA
>JAJPUD010027832.1:0-14374 GCA_023553655.1 Myrmecobius fasciatus | reverse complement strand
AAATAGATATAGGCGTGAGAATTAAATATATATATATATATATATAGGTCCCTGAAAGTCATGATAAACAAAAAGAGGCTAGATAGCATTAAAAATTATCAAGAAAAACTTTCCTCATATTCTAGAACTAGAGGGTAAAATAGAAATTGAAAGAATCAACTAACCACCTCCTATAAGAAATCACAAAATGAAAACTCCCAGGAATATTATAGACAAATTTTGAAATTCCCTGGCCAAGGAGAAAATATAGCAAGCATCCAGTAGAAATAATTAAAGTATAGTGGAGTCACATTCAGGATAATACAAGATTTAGCAGCTTCTACACTAAAGAATCAGAGGGCTTGGAATATGATATTGCAGAGAGCAATAGAGCTATGATTACAACCAAGAATTTTGTAAGTAAAAGTGAGTATGATCTTTCAGAGGAAAAGGTGATTATTCAGTGAAGTAGATGATTTTCAAACATGTGGGATAAAAAGATCATAGCTGAATGGAAAATTTTATTTTCCAATAGAAAACTCTTGAGAAGCATAAGGAAATAATCAGGAAAGTGATATCAAAAGATGTATCTATTTACATTCCTAAATTGGAGGAAGATACTTATAATTCATTAGAACTTTCTCATTATTATGGCAATTAGGAGTATATATAGACAGAGGGCACAGGTGTGAGTTGAATATGAATGAATAATATCTCTTTGAAAAATGATGAAATTAAGGGGTGAGAGAAGAATGTACTGGGAGAAAGTGAAAGGATGAAATGAAATGGTGCAAACTATCTTCCATAAAAAAGAGACAAGAAAAAGCTTTTACATTGCAAGGAACATTTAGTCCCCACAGACCTCTTTCTAGATGTATATGACTCGTTCCATCAAAAGTCTTTTGAAAATGACCTGAATAACCTTGCTGTTAAAAAAAAAAGCCACATACATCAGAGTTAATCATCACATTATCTTATTATTGCTTTATATAGTGCTGTACTTGGTTCTACTCACTTCAGTTAGTGTCTATCCATATAAGTCTCTCCAGACCTTTCTGAAATCATTCTAGTGAACCTTTCTTATAGAACAATAATAGTCTATAACATACAGTGGAGAGGAATAGGGGGAGGGGAGGGGGAGTGAATGAACCTCAGAATGGGTTCAAGAAGAAAATAACATGCATACTCAATTGGGGTATAGAAATCTATATTACCTTTCAGGAAAATAGGAGGTAAAGGGGATATGGGAAGGGGACAAAGGTGATAAAAGAGAAGGCATATTGGGTGAGGATGTAATCAGTACCAAAATACTTTTGAGGAGGGACAGGGTATCAAGAGAGAAAGAATAAATATGGGGGAAATATAGCAATAGGAATTGCAAAACAAATTTCTATGCAAGTTTGTTTGATAAGCTCCCATTTCTCAACCGTAGAGGGAACTGAGTCAAATTTACAAAAAATAAAAAATAAGAGCTATACCACAATTGATAAATGATCAAAAAGATATAACCTGTGCCCAAAGAGGTATAAATTCATGCATATCCTTTGAACTAACAATACTACTACTTGGGTCAAATATTAAAAGAGATTTGAAAAAAAAAAGAAAAAATTACCTCTATGTACAGAAAATATTCCTAGCTTCTCTCTTCTTAGGGTAAAAAAAATGGAAATTGAAGGGGCGCCCATCAATTGGGAAATAGTGTGCTTTTATGGTGAAGTATTATTCCACGGGAAATGATGAGCAGGATACTGTCAGGGAAAAGAAAACAACAAGGACAGTCCTCCTTGAACTCAAATAAATTGAAATGTATTGTACATAAAGTAATAGCAATATTTTGGGATGACCAGCTGTGAATGACTTTGCTTTTCTTAATAGTATAGTCACCTATGATAATTCTGAAACACTTATGATGAAAAATCCTATCCATAACCAAAGAATAAACTGATTGTGTCTGAGTATAGAATTCTCCCTTTCTCTCTCTAGCTGTTTCTCTTTTTAATTTAATTTTGAGGATTTTAAATTTTCATTATAGTGGGAGATTTATGTTTTTTCACAACTTGACTTTTATGAAAATATTTTGCATAACTTTGTAAGTGGTTTCTTAATTGTAGGTAGAGATAAGGGAGAGAACCTAGAACTCAAAAATTTTAAAAACAAATGTTAGAATAATTGTTTTGAATGTAATGAGGTAAAAATATTAAATAAATCAATTTGAAATAAAAATTCAAGGGAAGACCAATAAAGTGAGAGAAGAGATCCAAGTAAGAGGATCAACCAAAATGGAGGTTTAGATATACTAAAACTATATCTGCATGATTAAATTGGGATAGACAAAGGAGAATATAAATCAGACTTCAATGCCTGACACTCAGATTGTGCCATACAAAATGTAAGTGTGAAAGTTTCAATAAATAAAAAGGAATATGATTTACTATGTATGGTTTTGATCTAATCTAATATCAACTACACTCCATTTTCATCAAGATATATAATAAATGTTTACTGAATATTAGCTGTTACTAAGTGAAAGTACTATCCAGAGCTAAGATCTGAAAAATCCTATAAAAAGTACTTATAAACAAGGTCTAGAAATCTACATTTATTTTGATACTGGGAAATTCTCATTGACTTATTGAAAGGCAATATTTCCTATACAATATTGTACATGAATATACATTGAAACATATAATGCAATTTTAATAACAATATATATCAAAGATACAGGTAATACTTAAGAAAATGCTAAATTTGCCAGCTGTAGCCAAAAATACTCCTAAAAAACACAAACAAAAAAATGACCGATTGTTTAAAAAAACATGGTCTATTGTCTTCTCTACAGGTAATAAGAACCTATAGCTCATGTATATTTTTGGAAATAAGTTTAAAAATGACTTTAATAGTAGGACTCTGAAGACAATTTTGTTTATGTAAATGAAAGGAAATATGAGATTCTATCTCATATGTATCAGCTTAAAAAAGATGAAGAAAAAAACAAACAAAAAACCCAATAAATATTAGAGGGATGGTAAGGAAACAGGCACATTGCTCCAGTGTGGGTAGACCTGAGAATGGATCCAATTCTTGTGCCAAGATAAAAACAACGACAAAAAATAAACAAAATGTAAAACTGGGACCATTTGATCTAACTCGACCATTGCTAGATTTATTCCCATGGAAATACAAATATGTTTTTACCTGCAAAAAAAAATCACTATATTTCTAAAAAGAGTTAAGTCTCTTATAGTTGATCATCACACACTCTTACTCCTACAGTATACAATACTCATCAGCAGTTCATAAAATTTTTTCCAGGTTTTTCTGAAATTTGCCTGCTCATCATTTCTGATGGAACAGCAGTATTCCGTTACATTCATAAACAGCAACTTATTCAGTCATTCCCCAATGGATTAGCATTAACTCAATTTCCAATTCCTTGCCACCACAAAAAGAGATGGTACAAAAAGATATTGGTTCTCTTCATATTTTTTATTATTTCTTTGTGATATGGATTCAGAAGTTTTATTGCTGGATCAAAGTGTGGTTGAAGTTTGACTGCCCTTTGGGCATAGTTCCAAATTGCTCCTCAAAATGGTTAGATCATTTCACAGTTATACCAACAATACATTAGTGTCCCAATTCATATCCTTTTACCATTTATCAGCTGGGTAATGACTTGTGTTCTTAAAAATTTGACTTAGTTGTATATATTAGAAATGAGGCATTTATCAGAAACACTAATTGTAAATTGTAAATTGTAAAACTAATTGTTTTCCAATTTTCTGCTTCCCTTCTATTCTTTGCTGTATTGGTGTTGCATTACAAATTTTTAAGATAGTAAACTACACATGCACACATACATATACACACATACCAAAACTGGGAATAGTTGAATGGGTTGTGGCATATGAATGTAATAGAAAAATATTTTCAGCAAAAAATGGATGTCATAGTGACACATTAAGAATTAAGACATATAAAGTGGGGCAAAGAGAAGAATCTGAATAACAATTTATGCTCTATCCTAAATATTATGAAGATAAATAATATTGGAGACTATAAATCATTAGACAATGAAATACATAGAACCAGATAATTTATACAAGAACAATAAAAAAATCTCTCAAAAATATATGTCAAATACAAGCATTATCCATAATTTCTTAGGACAAATGAAACATGTAACCTACCTAATTACAGAAATGAAAAAAATATTAGGCTACATTATAAAATGTGCAATAAACATTCACAAATACACAAAATAAAATTAATCCTCCATTTGATGCATGTATATATATATAGAGAGAGAGAGATAGAGAGAGAGAGAGATAAAAAAGACATTACAGATTATACATAGGCATATAGATTAAATGATTGACCTATGAAAGAGAGAGAGAAATAGAGATTAATTTAAAAAGGTGTGTGTATATATGTGTGCATAAATACACACAATCTATATAGACACAAAGCATGGAAAGACAGATGATAGGTTCATAGATACATAGATACATCAATCAACTTTATCTCATTTTTCTCAAACCTTTGAGAAGCAAGTCTACTATGTATTTTTAGATGAAGAAACTAAAAAAAACTAAAAACAAGCTTAAATTATTAATGTGAATATACATAAAGAATAAATAGTGTATTTACGTTGCATTTTATTCAGTTCTCCACATTCTAGGAGCAGCACCCTCATCAACTCACCACTTGATTGTTCTTTAATGACAATCAGCTGTACCAAAACTGGAAAAACAATTTTCCCTACAAAGTAAATTATGCAAAACAGTAAACAAAATTGCTTCCACAGAGTAATTATGACTAAAGTTATACATGATTTTTGATAGTGTACTAGTTTTTCAGAAAAAAAAAGATGAATGTTTTAACCTTAGTGGCTTAGTCTTGTTTCATTTGCCTAATATTTGTGTATTCACTTTTGTCCATGACATTTAACCTTTGTTTCTAATAGGATTAATGATATATCTTTCTTTGTGGTATTCTTATGACTTATTTTCCAGTAATCATTGTTTAAGGAACAGGTAGGTGGTGCAGTAGTTAGAACACTATAACTGAAATCAGAAAAACATGAATGCAAATCTGACCTCAAATATTTTTAAACTATATGATTCCCATCAAGCCATTTATCTGTTTGCCTCAGTTTCTTAATATGTAAAATTAACTGGAAAAGGAAATAACAAACTACTCCAGTATCTTTGCCAAAATAATATCCCAAATGTGGTCATGAAGGGTTAGAATAACTGCAATGACTGAACAAAAAAAAAAATAAATTAAAAAAAAAAACCAACAAAACCCAAGTAATCATGAAGTATATCTTTCTGGAGTCTGCTTTTTTCCCCTTTCTCAGCTTCTTAAATTCATTCATAATTTGGTTTTCCTCAATTTTCAGAAATCTTTTGATTGTATATTTCACTTTAAAATAATAATTTTCCTCTCAACTGACTGACTTTTTTTTACTTCATAGTATTTTTTCAGCTAAATGATTTTTGAATATTTTCCTTCTCTGAGTCTTTTGTTTTCTTACTTGAAGAAGAATACTGCAAGTAGAGGAATTTCTAACATCCCTATCCAATATTTTTCTTATTCTGTGTTTAAGTTCATTTGTATGTGTACTGGAATGTATTCATGCTGATGATTAGAATGGGTAATTTCATTTTATTCAAATATCCTTCATTTAATATCTAGTTTCATCAACTTGAATATTCTTGCCCCCTGTGCAGATCACTATTCATTCATACCGTCTTGTCCTATATAGTTATTGTCCACATCTGTTTGGAAATAATCCTTGGTGCAATTCAGCTAATATGTTGATTGCCTCAATCTTCCAATGTTACATGGATAAACATATATGACTAAGAATATTTATTTATTATTACTCAATTTTATTTTATAAATAGTTATCCTCCATGCAAGTAATTTCATTCATTAATTTTATAAAACATGAGAGGTAGAAATCTTAGGTAATAACAATTGTCATTGATTTCTTTCCCTTATGAATAACAAGTGCCTTAGTGACTGAGAATAATTCTTAAAATTATATTGTATACATTTATATATATAGAAATTAACAGAGTAAAAGGAGAATCATTTACTTTAGAATTTTCCTCTAACTTGACTCTTTTCAGCAATGAGGTGGTTCAGGCCAATTCCAATAGAACTGTGAAAAAGAGAGATATTTGCATAAAGAAATAGGACTGTGGGGACTGGATGTGGATCATAAAATGGTATTTTATGGTGCAAAGGTGAAGTATCAGTTATTGTTGAATGACCACGTCCAGAAAGTGATTAGGCTGCCATTGGAATTAAATCAGGAAAGGAAATCTTTCACTTCAAATTATGATCCGATTCTTCAATTTTTTTTTTCTCAGAGATAGTGTAATATAGCAGAAAGAATGCAGGACTCCAAGTCAAAAGATGTAGGTTTGGATATTGAGTCCTTCAAAACTTATTAGTTATATGACACAGAAACATCATTTAATTTCTCTGATATATACTGTCCTCATTTAAAAGTAATGATGAAAGGGATGGAACCAAGATGGCAGAGAGTTGACAGGTTTTTACCTGAGCTCTTCCTGGCTGCCCTCAGACCAACACCACATCAAGCCTCTGAAGGAATTTTGGAGTGATGGAACCCACAAATATTTGGAATGAGGCAAATTTTCAGCAAAAGATATTTTGGAGGAACTTCAAGAAAGATCTGTCTCAATCAGGTGTGTGTGGGGAGCAGCCCATCTTAGATGCAGCACACGGACCCAATGCAGAGAGGCCTCTCTTCGTGTACATTTACTGAGATGCTTTTAGCCAAAATATAGGGGCTACTGTGTCCTGATTCAGAAACCTGTGGATCAGCAGACTAGCTGTGAGAACTCCAATATAACTACAGAATATAAGTGAGGTTTGCAGGAAAGTTTGGAAAAGAAAACACAGACATTAAGAAAACTCCTTAAAAATAGATTTGGTGAAATGGAAAAAGAATACAACTCTCTAAAAACAGAATTGGTAAAATGAAAAAATAGAACAACTTTCTAAAAAATAGAATTGGTGAAATGGAAAGAAAATCCAGTGAACAAAGCAACTCAATTAAAAGTTCAATTGGTCAAATGAAAAAAAGAAGTAAAAAAGCTAATTAAAACATAATTCATGAAAAAATTAGAATTGAACAAATGGAAGTGAATGACTCAAAGAGATATCAAGAATTACTCAAACAAAACCAAAAAAATGAACAAAAAATAGAAGAGAATGTAAAATACTTTACTGGAAAAACAACTCACCTGAAAAAAAAAGGTATAGGAGAGAAAATCCAAAAAAATTTGGACTAACTGAAAAGCATGATTAAAAAAGAGTCTAGATAACATAATTCAAGAAATCATCAAGGAAAACTGCCCTGATATCCTAGAAGCAGAGGTAAAAATAGCCATTAGAAGAATCTACCAAGGGGCAGCTAGGTGGCACAGTGGATAGAGTACCAGCCCTGAAGTCAGGAGGATCTGAATTCAAACTGAATTCAAATCTAATCTCATACACTTAACACCTCCTAGCTGTGTGATCCTCAGCAAGTCATTTAACCCCAGTTGCCTCAGCACAAAAAAAAAAAAGGATCCACTGATGACCTCTTGAAAGATACCTGAAAATGAAAACTCCAAGGAATGTTATAGATAAATTTCAGAATTACCAGATCAAGGAGAAACACTGCATGCAGGCAGAAAGAAACAATTCAGATACTGGGGAGCCACAATCAGGATTCCCAGGACCTAGAAGTTTCGACTTTAAAGCATCAAAGAACCTGGAATATGATATTCCAGAGGGCAAATGAACTTGGACTGCAGTTAAGAATCAATTATCTAGTGAAGCTAAGCATTTTCATTCAGGGAAAAAAGATGGACATTCAATGAAATAGGGGGGGTTCATTTATTTTTTATGAAAATAACAGAAGTCAACAAAAAATTTAATCTTCAAATACAGAACTCAAGTGAAGCATAAAATGGAAAAAAGGAAAGAAAAATATGTTCTTTAAAGGTTAAAATATTTATATCCCTATATGGGAAGATGATAACTTTAACTCTTAAGGACTATGTATTGGTTAGGAGTATACTTAGAGGGTGTAGCTAAAATGTGACTTTATTGTTATGGTATAAAAAAAGAAACTGGATTAGAGACAGGATTGTACTGGAAGAAGAAGAAAGGGGAGGTAAAATAGGGTAAATTATATCACTTCTAGAGGTAAAAAGATCTATAGCAATTGAGGGAAAGAAGGGAGGGAAAGGGAAATGAGCATTGTGTAAGCCTTAATCTCATAGAATTTGGCTCAAAGAGAGGATATATATATATATATATATATTGAGTTTGATAGAGAAACTTATCTCAATTTATGGGGAAGTAGAAGGGAAAATGGGAAAGAGAAGGGGAAAGCTAATAGTTGGGGGAACAGAAGTAAAAAAGGAAAGGGATACTAGAGGAGGGAAGGACTATAAAAGGAAAGAATTGATTGAGGGAGGTGATGGTCAGAAGCAAAACACTGGAGATGAGGGAAAGGGGGAAAGGACAGAGAAAAGTAAAACCTGGGGAAAATAAGATGGCATTCTCCAATTGACAAAAGGTCAAAAAGGTCAAAAGACATGAAAAGATACTACTGATGTTATGCTACACATCTCTCAGATAGGCTAAGATAACAGGAAAAAGATGAGGAATGTTGGAGGACATGTAGGAAAACTGGGACATTAATACTTTGTGGAGTTGTGGAGTGATTCAACCATTCTGCACAGAAATTTGGAACTATGCCCAAAGGTCTCTCAAACTGAGCATACTGTTTGATCCCACAATGTTTCTACTGTACTTAAATACCAAAGAGATCATAAAAAAGGGAAAAGGACCCCCATGTGCAAAAATGTTTGTAGCAGTCCATTTTACAGTGGCAAGGAAATGGAAAGTGAATGAGTGCCCATAAGTGGAGGAATGATTGAATAAGTTATGATATATGAATTCTATGGAATATTATCATTGTATAAGAAATAACCATAAGGATGATTTCAGAAAGGCCTGGAGAGACATGAATTGATGTTAGGAGAAGGGAGTAGAACCAGGAGAACATTGTATACAACAATATCTATATTGTATGAGGATCAATTCTAATAGACATGGGTCTTTTCAACACAACAGTGAGATGATTCAGCCCAGTTCCAATGGTCTTGTAATGAAGGGGGTGTTCTGCACGATATAGTATTTTCACTTTTTTATTGTTGTTAGCTTTCATTTTGTCTTCTTTCTCATTTTTCCCCTTTTTGATCTGATTTTTGTTGTGCAACATGATAATTATGAAAATATGTATAGAGAAGAATTGAACATATTTAACATATTTTAGATTACTTACTATTCCGAAGATAAGGTGCGGAAAGGGAAGGAATAAATCTGGAGTACAAGGTTTTGCAAAATTATTTCTGGATATATTTTGAAAATAAAAAGGTTAATAAAAAGTAAAAAAAAAAAGAAAAAATGGCAGAAAATACAGAGTTAGCAATTTTGACTGTGAATGTAAATAGAATGAACCCTTCCATAAAATGAAAGCAGATAGCAGACTGAATTAAAAGTCAGGTAATATGTTTATAAGAAACACATTTAAAGTAGAGTGATACATGCAAAGTAAAGGTTAAAGGCTGGAACAGACTCTGTTTTAGATGAAGTAGGAAAAGCAAGGGTAATCATCCTGATTTCAGATCAAGCAAAAGCAAAAAATAGAGGTAATTAAAAGACATAAGGAAGAAAACCACACTATGCTAAAAAGGTATCATAGATAATGAAGCAATAGCAATACTAAACATTTGCATCAAGTAGCATAGCATCCACATTCCTACAGGAGAAGTTAAGAGAGCTGCAAGAAGAAATAGAGAGCAAAACTATAATTGTGGGGGATATCAACCTTGCTCTATCAGAACTAAATAAATCAAACACAAAATAAATAAGAAACAAGTTAAGGAGTTAATAGAGTTTTACAAAACTTAGGTATGATAGATGAATGGAGAAAATTGGATGGTGACAGAAAAGAATATATATTTTTTCTTGGTGGTACATGGGACCTACAAAAAAGCAATACAGAGCATAAAAACATCATAATCAAATGTAGAAAGGCACAAATAGTAAATACATCTTTTTTCAAATCATGGCAATAAAAATCTGTAATAACAGGCTAGGGAAAATAGACAAAAATTAATTTGAAATAAAATAATCTAATTCTAAAAATGAGTGGATGAAACCAATTATAGATACAACTGATAATTTCTTTCCAGAGATTGACAATATTAAAATTTAGGGGTTTATGGCTAAAGCAGTTTTGAGGGGAAATGTTATGTGTCTAGTTGCTTACTTGCATAAAAAAAAAAGATAAAACAAAGATCAATGAATTAGGCATGCCACTAAAAAAGCTGGAAAAAAAAAACTTGCATAAGTAAGAGATGGTTATACTATACTATATACTTTGTATAACCAAGAGATGGTTATATAAACTAAAAATATTGTGGTAAGGATGATCAATTGTGAAAAACTTAGCTACTCTTATGAAGACAATGAACCAAGATAATGACAGAGGACTCAAGATGAACAATGCTATTCACAACCAAGAGACAATTTATGAATCCTAATTGTGTATTGAAGCATACTTTTTTAAGCTTTATTTTATTGCATTAGTTTATTTCTTTTCTTTTGCCATATAGATAACGTGGACATAGAGTTTGTGTAACTTTTTTCATATAATAAAAATGAATGGAAGAATCATGGGAAACTTCCTGAAAGAATCTTTTTTTTTAAATGTTTTTTCAAGGAATGGTGAAAGAAAATAATATGGCTTTATAGGAATAGGGGACATTGTGAACAAGAAAACAGTTGTGAAAGCATAAATCATTTGAAGCATATTGAATAGCACAAATTTGGTGGAGGATACAGAATGTGGAAGACAAGAGTGTACAATATGTTTTTAAGTTATAGCAATGTCAGATTGTTTAAGGTCAGATGAAGCCTGAAATTTGAACAAACGCTAACCCAGCCTTTCAGTTGTCTGGCAGTTTCTTATTTTTGTGTGTGTTCTCTCTGGGTCTCTGTCTCTGTCTCTGTCTCTGTCTCTGTCTCTGTCTCTATCTCTCTATCTCTCACCTCTCTGTGTCTATCTCTTTCTGTTTCTCTATCTCTCTCTGTTTCCATCTCTTTCTTTACACACACACACACACACACACACACACCAGCAATATAATTCCCTCATTTTACAAATGAAGAAACTAAAATCTGGAGAGGTGAAGTCATTTGATCAGCCACACAAAGAGTAAGTGTCAGAGATGTGATTGGAACTCATGTCTTATGACTCCAAGTTTAGAGCCCTAGGAAAGTATGCAAAGATATAGATTAATGTTCTGTTAGTATTTGTCATTTTTTATGTTTCTATCTCTTTATTTATGTATATAGAACATACTTCTGCATATATAGCTATATATAGTGTAGATTCACATATCACATACACACATGTACAGATATATACTTTTTATATTTTTTTCTGGACTAGCTTGGTTTATTCGAATCATTGATTATATTCACTCATGCAGTAAATTGCAAAGGGAGAATATAGGGTACAGAGCTTTAGTCAGATTGCACTTAGCTAGGGGGTTGACTTTATAATAAAACATATTTCTTCAGTGCATCCCTTTGACCATAGCTGTTCTTTTGATGTGAGAGTCTGCTGAAAGGTATCAGAAGAAAATACTTTCTGACATCAACCAAGATGCTCTATTTGCCTGAATCGTATTTTACAAAATGCATTTGATACGATTTACAATAATTCAAGATCTGACTTAAGCTACCAATCCTGAAAAGCATAGTTGATAACTATGAAAGCTTCTGTCCTCTTAAAGCCCTTTTCTTTTTCCTTGAAGCTAGAAAGAACATGAGTGCAAATGACATTGATTAATTGATCTATTGTTAGCATCTCAATTGGGGTATTTTTCTTCAAATAACTCTGTTTGATACTGTTCTTAAAAGTCAAATTTAGAAAGCTAACATTTCATTCTGATAGTGTTCATAATTTAAAACAGATTATCAGTTTTGTTTTAGTAATTCAGAAATTTTGCAATAATTCTATTTCAACCTGCACAAGCCTTTAAAAATCCTTAAGTACAATAATTTCATTTTATAAATAGGGATTCTGCGGTTCAAAGAGGAGCAGTGACATTATCATTGTAATATGGTTTATAAGTAGCAGAATTTTGGTTTTCTAGACCCCAGTTATGTTATTATCTCTAGAACACAGTTCTACCTTGATTGAAATATTTTTCAGGCTTCTCCATTCCTAAACAGAGTATATATTTATGTATAATTTTTGTCAACTTTCTTATTCTCATTTTTGGAAAAAAAATCATTTTCTAATTTAAGTTTCCAAGCAGAAACAAAACAAAGCAAAATGTGTGTGTGTGTGTGTGTGTGTGTGTGTGTGTGTAGGTCTATGAATGTTTGTGTGCTCCTGCATATACTCTCAATATGGCAGTAGCCAATCCCTTAACATTCTGACCCCCAAAGGTCAACTCATTTATAAAGAATCATCTTTTCAAGCCAGTGTACCTAATTCAAATATAATGACTGAGATTTTCCTAGGTCTATTTCCTGGCCCAGACTGAGAAGAATCCCATCTACCATGAGTAAGTAGGCTTTCCAAATAACCATACTGGGAGTCTCACGCCACTACTATTGAAGGCAGTGGTTAGCTGCGAATTTGGAACATGCACTGTTGTCCAGATCATAGCTCCCTTATTCTTGTATTCAATCAATTGGGACACTACAGTATTTCATCATCACTTCCATATATTTATTTCTGTTCTAGAGAACAAAGCTCTATAAATTTTCTTGATGGTTTGCTAAATTAAGAATATGATTTCCACGAGGGGAAAATTTTGCTTTATGGATTATTAAATTTCATTAACTAGCTGTGCTTACACTGCAATTCTCACCCGGTATCATTATCTCTGTACCTGTGATTGGTATCTATTAGAAAAAAAAAAGTTGGGCTGTTTTCCTGATGATTCTGTTAAATTAAAAAAAATTATCTTCTGAGAAATTGAAATGAATTAGCAAAAGTCATTAATGAGATGCCTTCATTGACAGAAATAATAGTTCATTTATTCCCATTAAAAACTATGGGTGCCCCATAACCAAGGTACCTAAATTTTTTTCTCAGCATTCTTGCTCACATGTTCATTCTAAAGATAATAACTCACCTGGTCTAAAAGCCTTCATTAACATCTCATTCTCTGTTAAACAAGGGTTCCCACTCCATCCCCTTATCTTATCTTCATAGTCATCCATGGTCTTATTTAAGTCTTTCTGCTATATTTTTACAATATTTCTATCACAGATTTCATAATATTCCCAGCATATACTTATGTTCAAACTAAAGAGGATTGCTCTCTATTCTCAAATTTTTGTCTTTCTCTCTTGTCATATCTTTTTTTTTAATTTTATTTTTTTTATTTTATTTGCATAACATATGTGTGGGTAATTCTTCAACAATAACCCTTAAATAGCTTTCCGTTACAAAATTTTCCCCCAACTCCCCACCCCTCCCCTAGATGGCAGGATATCCACTACATGATGTTAAAATATTGGCAAATCGAATATATGTATACATAAGTCCAAACTTGTCATTGTTGTGCAAGAAAAATCTTATCTACACAAACGATATATCAGATAAAGGAAACACAATGTAAGCAAACATCAATCAAGGAGTATGAGATTGTTATGTTGTGGTCCACATTTCACATCCCTCTCTCTGGGTGTATATGGCTTTCTTCAGTGAACAATTGGAGGTGGTTTGAAACATTTCATTGTTGAAGAGAGCCATGTCCATCAGAATTGATCATCATATAGTACTGTTGTTGCTGTGTATAATGATCTCCTGGTTCTGCTGATTTCACTCAGCATCAGTTCATGTAAGTCTCTCCAGACTTCTCTGAAATCATCTTGCTGGTCATTTCTTACAGAACAATAATATTCCATAATATTCATATACCATAATTTATTCAGCCATTCTCCAATTGAAGAGCATCTATTCAATTTCCACTTTCTAGCCACTACAAAAAGTGCTGCCACAAACATTCTTGCACATGTGGGGCCCTTTCCTTCCTTTATGATTTCTTTGGGATATAAGCCCAATAGAAATGCTGCTGGGTCAAAGGGTATGCACAGTTTGATAACTTTTTGAGCATAGCTCCAGATTGTTCTCCAGAATGGCTGTATCCGTACACAGCTCCACCAACAAGGCATCAGTGTCCCACCCTCCCACATCCCCTCCAACATTCATCATTAACTTTTCCTGTCATTTTAGCCAATCTGACAGGTGTGAAGTGATATCTCAGGG
>JAJPUD010027831.1:0-15206 GCA_023553655.1 Myrmecobius fasciatus | reverse complement strand
TGTACAGAAACTTTTTAACTTAATATAATCAAAATTATCCATCTGGTGTTCAATTAAGAGTTCCAGATCTTCTTTGCAGATAAATTTATTCCATCTCCACAGGTCTGAGAGGTAAACTATACTATTTTCGTCTAATTTGCTTACAATATCACTCTTTATATCTAGATCATGAACCCATTTAGATCTTATCTTGGTATGTGGTGTTAGGTGTGGGTCAAGCCCTAATTTCTTCCAAACTAGTTTCCAATTTTCCCAGCAGTTTTTGCCAAATAGTGAGTACTTATCCCAAAAGCTGGGGCCTTTGGGTTTATCAAACACTAAATTGTTAAAGTTATTGCCTAGATTGTCCTGATAACCTGTCCTATGCCTCTATTGACTGCTCTATTTCTTACCCAATTCCAAATGGTGTTGATGACCACTGCTTTATAATATAGTTTTCAATCTGGTACAGTAAGGCCACGTTCATCTGCCTTTTTTTTTTCATTAATCCCCTTGAAATCCTTCACCTTTTGTTCTTCCAAATGAACTTTGCTACTATTTTTTCTATATCTGTAAAATAATTTTTTGGGAGTTTGATTAGTATGGCACTAAATAAGTAGATTACTTTGGGTAGTATTGTCATTTTTATTATATTCGCTCTGCCTACCCATGAGCACTTAATGTTTTACCAATTGATTAGGTTTGATTTTATTTGTGTGGAAAGTGTTTTGTAGTTTACTTCATATAGTTTCTGACTTTTCCTTGGCAGATACATTCCCAAATATTTTATACTATCAACAGTTATTTTGAATAGAATTTTTTTTGTATCTCTTGCTGCTGAACTTTGTTGGTAATATATAAAAATGCTGCTGATTTATGTGGATTTATTTTAAATCCTACAACTTTGCTAAAGTTGTGAATTGTTTCTAGTAGTTTTTTTAGTTGAGTCTCTAGGGTTCTCTAATTTTATTTGTACAGAATCTTTTTAACTTAATATAATCAAAATTATCTATTTGGCGTTCATTTAAGAGTTCCAGATCTTCTTTGGACATAAATTTATTCCATCTCCACAGGTCTGAGCGGTAAACTATCCTATGTTCCTCTAATTTGCCTATAATATCCTTCTTTATATCTAAATCATGAACCCATTTAGATCTTATCTTGGTATGTGGTGTTAGGTGTGGGTCAAGCCCTAGTTTCTTCCACACTAGTTTCCAACTTTCCCAGCAGTTTTTCTCAAATAGTGAGTACTTATCCCAAAAGCTGGGGTCTTTGTGTTTATTGAACACTAAATTGCTATTGTTATTGCCTAGTTTTTCCTGTGATCCTATCCTATGCCACTTATTGACCAGTACCAAATGGTTTTGACGACTGCTGCTTTATAATATAGTTGTAGATCTGGTATAGCAAGGCCACCTTCATTGGCTTTTTTTTTTCATTAATACCCTTGAAACTTTTGACCTTTTGTTCTTCCAGATGAACTTTGCTTCTATTTTTTGTAGATCTGTAAAAATAATTTCTTGGGAGTTTGATTGGTATGGCACTAAATAATTAATTGGGTTAGGAGATATTTCTTCCTGATAACAATTGAAGTTGCAGATTTCAGTGATGCATTTCACAAAATGTAATCAAAAATTGTAAATTGCATTGGTGTTACAAAAAAAAAAAACTGTAGGTCCATTACCAGGACTGATTTTCTAATGATTTCTAATAATGAAATCATTTGAGACAGCAAAGCAAAATGCAAAATAGAAGTGTCTAATTTTTATAACTCTTGGCTGTTCTTTTCCATTTTTATTTCCAATAATTTTATAATAAACCACTGGAACCTTTTCTGTAAAGTTGCAGAATTATAGATTCTAGTACTGTCAAATGACATTTTTTTCTCAATAGTTTAGTTTGTATTGGAATTCAACTAGTATTTGGAAGAATTATTTTCTCTCTGGGCTTTGTGGTCAGGAAAGATTCCTTTTGATGGGGAATACAGAAATTTTCCTGGCATCACATCAGTATCTAGACCTGATAAACCTCTTTTTAAAGAAAATGTGTTGACCTCTTGGATATCTTCCTCTAGCCTTCTGCAAAAATTTCATTGGTACTGACAGTTTTCTATTTATAACACAGAAAGGCTGACAGTAATATCCATCTACATTTTAATCAGGAAATCAAGTGGATGCTCGTGATCTCAAGTAAGTGAGAAAAAGAAAGGAGTTTGTCTTCAAAATCTGCTTTGTCTTTCCAATTTGAAATATTGGATAAGAATCTCAATTACATCTCCTACAGATATTCCAAGTTTTTGTACTTTAGATCTTATAAGAATGTCAGCTGTACAGACTGTAATGATATTGAGAAGCCGTGGCAACCTGAAACCTTAATTATATAATCACTAACTGAGAGAAGAAAAAGAAAATTATTGAAATGTCCCTCTGAAATCGTGATTACTTTTTGCAAAAACTAATTTCATTCTCTGATTATCCCCAAGTTGGCTTCTTTTTGGTGTAATATATTTTTAAAGGCAAGGAAATAGGATACCTGGATTCTAAGTCAGGATCTGCCATTGTGTGATTTTGGAAAATGAATTTTTACTCATTTTTGTGCCTTAGTTTACTCCTCTCTAAAATTAGGAGTAAGGAGTGACTGGGAATTGTTATAGTTGAAGGCTTCTTTCAGCTCGAATAGTCTAAGATTTTAATTTAATTGAGAAAATAAAAGGGTCAGTCTCTCTAGCTTCCTATTTCCCTTCTTGTTTGTGTTCTATAATCCCATAATATATCGCATATGAGAGATCACACATTTTGCAGCCAAGCAGAATGTAAGGAAGCTCAAAAAGAGGTAGAAATGAGTTGAATACTTGAAACCACAGATCAGTGAATTGCATGATATTTGTTTCCATTCATAGTGTTCCTGCTTTGGGCTCAAGAAACAAATGACTTATTTAAGTACTCCCTTAAAGTTTAAGGATCTTAGCTTCTCTAAAGGTAAATAATTTACATCAGTAGGATGAAGTTTGCATTTAGTAATCAGTTATTTATAGAGCCATCTTGGTGTGGAGAATAAAGCTGGGAAGGCACCAAATTATAGTACAGGTTGTAGTATTTTTACTTCAGGGAAGTCACGCCATATTTCTGTGTCTCTCTTTTATAGATCATAGAAACTTATAATTGAGAGGGCCCTAACTTCATGCATTCCACTTGTGTTTATGCGTGTGTGTTTCCATGAGCAAACAGGCCCCAAATTATAAAATGGTTTTTCCAAGGTCACATACTCATGCATACAAAGCAAGTTGCTAGCACAATATGGATTAGAATTCAAGTCTCTTTACATATGAAATGAAGGGATTAGATCAGATTATAAAACCATAGAATATCCTGCCTGGAAAGAGGCTGAGGAATCATCAAACTCCTTTATGTTACATATTGGGAAATTGAGGGACCTAAATATATTAAATACCTTACTGAAGCATAACACAAGTAGTAGAAGGTAATTGCAACCCAGGTCCTTTGACTCAAAATTCAGTAATCAGACTATCTGTAATATACAATTTCTCTAGGCATGCATTGTAGATAGCGAAATAACTGTAGGATGCTAAAAGAAAGAAAAAGAAGATAAAAGATAAATTGTTACTACATGTGAAGAAACACAGCATATAGAAGATGCTGAGAAGATATCTGATGAGCAGGAGGACACTGTTACTACACTTGGGACTCATTTTAGTCCATTCACAAAAAAAGCCAGCAGGGTGATGAAAGGGCTTGAAGTCATTTCATAGAAAAATCACTTAAAGTTTTGAGGATAATTGTTTAAGAGGATAGATAATTTGGGGGAAATAGCTAATTATAACTTTTGTCTTCAGATACTTAAGGGACTGGCATGTTAGAGAAATATTATAGATAACCAATAGCCATGGAGTCATTAAGATCTAGATTCTATTTTACTTTGAATACCGGAAGCTCTATAATCTGGGCAAGTTATTTTCTCTTTGGGTGCCTTAGCTTCCTGACATTTAAATGGAAATAACAATAGCACCTACGTCACTCACAATATCATTATTGTGGCACCTAGAGTGCATAGAGTATTGGGCTTGGAGACAGGAAAACTTGAATTCTAATATTCACTGAGACAATTGCAAACTAGATGACCCTTGGCAAAGGCCAACAAGGCTGTCTACTTCAATTTCCTCAACCATAAATTAGGGATAGTAGTATCACCTACTTCTCAGAATTATTATGAAGAGGATCAGGTAAGATAAAATTTGCTAAGTGACGCACATAGTAGTTACTTAATAAAAATTTGTTTCACTCCACCTCCATGAGGAAGCAATAAGATTGTAAAGTAATTTGTAAACTTTAAAATAGATATTATTTGAAATATATAGGAATATATATATATATATGTGTGTGTATGTATGTGTATATGTTATTCACACATATATTAAATATTATACATGCACATATGCAAATATATATCTGTATATATACAGACAACAAACATATAAACAATTGGAAAGGAAGATTATATTTATCCAACCTTACAGAATCAATGACTGAAACTGACATGCTAACAATCTGCATAAAACAAGTTAGTTTCTACCTAGAAGTTTCTACTTATGACAGAAATTTAGACCTTAAAGAAACCTGCATGTAATTCAAATTAATCAGCAAGCATTCATTAAATGCTTTTCCCCCCTTCCTCTCTCTTTCTCCTCTCTCTCTGCCTCCCCCCTCTCTCTTTTACTTCCCTGCCTTCCTCTGTCTCTTCCTCTCTTTCTATCTCTGTCCCAAACATATATTAGATAAAGATGAAATTGTTGAGCTATTAAAGAATTCAGTTCCTTGATGCTGAGTGAAATCAGCAGAACCAGGAGAACATTATACACAGCAACAAGACTATACGATGATCAATTCTGATGGACATGGTTCTCTTCAATAATGATGTGATTCAAACCAGTTCCTATTGTACAGCGATGAAGATAGTCATATACATCTAGAGAGAGGCCTGTGGGAACTGAGGACCACAACACAGCATTTTAATGCTTTCTGTGAATATCTCCATGCATTTTGTTTTCCTTCTTAGGTTGTTTTTTCTTCTCTTTCTAGATCTGATGTTTCTTATGCAGTAAGATAACTATATAGATATGTATACATATATTGTATTTGTCATATAATTTATCCTATTTAGCATGTATTGGATTGCCTGTCATCTAGGGGTGGGGGTTGGGGGGAAGGAGGGGAAAAGCTTGGGAAAAAAAGTTTTTGCAAAGGTCAATGTAGAAAAATCACTCATATGTTTTGTAAATAAAAAGCTTTATTAAAAAATTTAAATGAAAACATTGAAAAAAAAGAATTCAGTTCTTCTTTTCCTGATTCTCTTTCTGAGACAAGGTATTTGAAATCATTACAATTCAAACATCCATACCAATGGGAAAAAGTAATATTATTGTTATTGTTCTAAATAGGTAGGGAATTCCTCAAATAAATATCTCTATCCTAAAATGATAATGAACTTGATCATTCAGGGAAAACTACAGTGCACTGTTTTCAAAGACAAAACATGCCCATGTCTCACAAGGGGATATGTTGCAGCTAGTGGTTAACATTTTGGGGTTTATTCTCAGTAAGTAGTAAGTTGCATTCCTAGCTTTGGCATGTGCTTAAGGAAAACTGTGCCAGGCTTAATGACAGGTAGAATAAATCCTTGGAACACCAAAGCCCAGGACTGTATCTTTGCTTGCTGTCACTGTGCCTAAAACCATGAGTGACTGAGAGGAGTACAAACCCAAAGAATGTTCCTGTTTTCTACCACAAGCAATATTTGGTTAGATAGGAAAATTCAGCAAAACACAAACCTGCTCTTTCAGTTCTCTATGATCAGCAGTTCTCCCCTCTACCTCACCAGTCATATACCACAATGGGTTATGAAGCCCATCAAGTAAAGCACCTTGTCATTAACCTTCCTACTTGAAAATAATTTAAAGGAAATGCAAACCCTTATAAATAAGAAAAGCTACAATATCTCTTAATGATCACAAGGACTCCAAGAGCTATATCTGACTATTTACATTAAGCTTGCTGAAAACCAGAGAAAATTCTCTGAGAAGTTAGATATTCCAAAACTTGTAGGAGGCACATTTAGGACAAATATTTTTTGAATCACCAACAATTAGAAAGCAGATGGATATAATTTCCCTCCAGGCTTAGTTCAGGACTAAAATAGCAGTGATTCCAAGATAGACTAACAAAGTTATAAATCTTCAGTGGGAAAATATAAGTACTTTGAAGGCAGACACTGATACTTCTCATTTTATGTGCTCAAAACTTGCCATGTTGTCTCATGCCCTATTTAAAGATATATAAATATCTATATCTAATTTAATTACTTTTATAATAGGTTAAGGGGAAGTAGGTTATGTTAATTTATGGCAAGTAATGCCAGGGTAATTTATTTTATTTATATATTTAAAATGATAAATGAAAAATAAAGTCAAGTTAATATACAAGATAAAGTTTGGTTTGACTTCTATACCCAAAGGAAAAGATGGTAAATATGAAAACTGGGAAGGGAACACACACACACACACACACACACACACACACACACATACCCTCAAATATGACAAAATAGCAGAAAGATAGCCAAAATGAATAGGATGAGAAGAAAAGGATCAAAGTAATTGTAGCATAAAACTGAATATGGTAAGTAAATAAGGGGCACAAAGAGGACCCAAGAGGACTATGGAGACATATAAATTATCTTATTTATTCCTTCCTGGAAACATGCATTATTCCCACTTTATCAGTGATAATACTGAAGCAAAGAAAAGTGTAATTTGTCCAAGGTCACAAAGTTGATTGATTAGAAAAAGAATGAATGTTCTCTAGGTTACATGGTCATTCTTTTTTTTTTTTTTTTGGCATTCTCTCACATGTCAAATATAGTCCAGGAAGAAACTTCAGAAACCACCTAATCCAATCCCTTTATTTTACAAGTAAGAAACCTAAAAGGTCCAGGGAAGCCACACATATGATCATATAATTATAGATTTAGAAATGGCCTACCCTTTTGTTTCATGTGTAATAGGGCAGCTAGGTGGTACAGTAAATAGTAGACCTAGGCCTAGAGTCAAGAAGACTTATTTTCCTGAGTTCAAATCTGGCCTCAGTCACTATCTGTTTGGCAAATCATTTAACCTCAGTTCCTCATCAGCAAAATGAATTGAAGGAGGAAATGCCAAACAAATCTAGAATTTTTGCCAAGACAACCCATAATTGGGTCAAAGAGTAAGAAGTAACTGAACAATGACTGAACTAACTGAACAGTAACAACAAGAGAGGTTGGATATAAACTCAGTTCTCCTAATTCTAGAGCTAATACTGTTTCCTCTGATATAAATACCTAATTACCTATTGAATATATCTTAAAAAATACAAGAGGCAGATGAAATGTATTCCCCTAATCTAGGGTCAGCTGGTACACATCTTGAAGAAAAAAAGAAATTAACATACAATATATACTGTTGAATAGACAAATGAGTTGGAATAAGTAATTTACCCATGTTCCTTCTAGATCAATGATTCCATATTGATGAAAGGAATATCATAACACAGATGACTGATAGTCCACTTTAAGTTCCATTGTTTAGGGAACTATTTCAATTTAATAATCATTTATTTAGTGCTCACTCTATCAGTCAGTTAATCAACTGACCTTTATTAAGCACCTTCTATATGCCAGTTTACTCTGTTAAGTTCTAGGTAAAGGAAGACAAAAAATTAAAAAAAAAGTTCTTGCTTTCAAGGAATTTACAATCTAATGACAAAAACATTATGCAAAAAAAACTTTATACAAATCAGGTTTATACAGGATAAATTGAAGGAAAGACACAAAATTATGAAGGACTGGTAAAGGCTTCTTACAAAAATCAGGCCTTTAGCTGAATCTTTAAGAAATCCAGGGAAGTCAGGAGGCAGAGATGAGGAAGGAGAATCTTCCAAACATGGGGGACAGTCAGTGAAAATTACCATTTGGAAGATGGAATGCTCAAATAACAGCAAGTAATCCAGTGAAAGTGGGTCATGGAGTAAATGTATAAGGGAATAAGTGTAAGACAACTAGAAAAGTATATGTATAGCAGAGGGTAGGTGTAAAGTTATGAATGACTTTGAAGTTCAAATAGAGTATTTTATATTTGATACTAGAGGAAATAGGCAGTTACTGGCCTTTAGTAAAAGGAAAAGGGATGAGAGTGGGAGGGACTTTAGGTAGGGAGATTAACCAGAGGTCTTCTATTGTAATCCAGGTATGGAGTGATAAAGGAGGTTGCTCTTAGGGTATTTAGGGTTGTTGTGAAGGTAGAAAGAATAAGACTTGACCAACCAATGATAAGAAAAGAAAGAAAAACCTATCAAGGAAATGTAGAAAGGTTAGAAGCAGGTCCTAAAACAAAGAAATGCAAAACACTTTTCTGACTGCCACTAGCATAATAAATAGTTTTGTATAAAATACAGCATCAGTTTCCCCATCAAATTATCAGAAGGAACAAGAGATGACTTAATTTTCAGGCATAGGACTGTGATGTGAAGAGCAAGGGGATGATGGGGAAGACTCCTCTAAGAAAGATGCTGCATGAGAAGGGGCTGCTTTCAGGGCTCCTGACACCACCTGCCTCAGCCTGCCAGGACTCCCCACACAGATCAGTTTGTGAGCAAGGGCTGATTAGTACATTAACTTCCTGAGAAGTGGAGCGCTAACAGGAGCAGCAAGCCAAGAAAGAATGTTCTGACACCAATCAGTTCCCATTGGTCCTGGGTCTGTAGAATGGAGACAAATAGCAACAGAGACGTCAGCTCAACCATGACCCCTTCCCCATGAATTAAGCCAACAAACCACAGAGACATCCATTTCATTAGCCTACAGCTGCTGTGACACTAATCACCTCAGCCCTGTCACACTGCTTCTCTGCTTAAGTGCCTGAGGAACATGGCCCAGCTCTCCCATTGCCAGAGAGCAGAATCATGCTTGCAGAACTGACGACAAAGGGATAGTTTCAAACATTTGTTCAGAGGGATGTGCAGAAACTGGAAGATTTCCCACACTGCTTATCTCTTCCTGCACCCAGCCCATCTCAACACCTCCCAGCATTCTTTCTGCCTCATTTCACAAGTGACAGTGCTTTCCACCTGAGGAAGTAGCAGAGGATTCCAAGTCCAGCTCCCCAAACTCCATCAAAAGGGTAAAATTATAATATTGCACACTGTTCATCTGAAAGGGCTCCTGATATTTATAAAGTATGCTTTCAGAACTTGGATAATCAGAAGTTACTGCTTCCAAAGAGCAAAAATATTCCTAAGGCATCACTAATCCCCTTAGCTGGTTGCATAATAGGTGACCTATCTAACTTTGCCATCTCTGGAAAATGTTAAAATTCAAGATAAAAGATCATTAAAGGATGGGGTAAGGAGGATGCTAGAGTTTAGCAAAGCTGGCAAACTATAAAGTCCTGGATTTCTAATTAGGAGTCTTAAATCTGAAGCCTGGATCTAACACTTACTAGTTATATGAACAGGACAAATTTCTTCACCACCTTGAAACTTATCTTATTATAAAATGGAGATATTTCACTTGCCTCTCTTTTATGGTTGTCATGAGGAAGGTGCCTTGTAAACTTTAAAGCACTATAGAAATTATTAGAAATATTTTCATGGCAAATTGGGGAACAAGGAAACTGTATCTATAGATGCTAATAATAGGAAGTGCTTAATAAGTACTAATTGATTGAATGAATGAAATTGATTTTAGCCTCTTATAGGGGGCATGAGAAATAGGTGTCACTAAAAAACTCTTTGACTTGGTAGACTTCTCTCTAGGCTGATTTCAGTGAAGTGTTGTTACAAGTCACTCCAAGCCTTTCCAATGATCTATTTCTAGAACAAGACTAGTAGTGTAGTTTCTATGATACTTCCAAGTAATATATATGTAACAGGGTGGTGGGTATGGGGGCTATAGGGAAAGGTCCATAAATTGCAAGAGCTATCATTGTCTAGTTCCTTTTCCCCCTACCACATCCTTTTCTGAGGGAAATATTCACTCTTGCTTAGGAGGGGAAGCAGAAGTTTGAGGCTAAAGGCTATCTATCACTTTCCTCTCCTCAGAAAGAATTATCAGGATAAACATATATATGCATATATATATTTTTATATATTTTTAATATTTTTAAATATATATATATATATATATATATACATGTGCCTAATTAAATACTGTTCATCTAGGGGGCACAAGATTTAGTATAACTCCTCCAATCACTTTTCCATTATTGGAGGGAAGAAATACCCCAAGCTCAATATCCAACATGATTCCTTCCACACCAAATATCAGTTCCGTAAGGACCACACAGCAAATATCAAAAAAATTCATTTATCCAAAACAGAGCAAAACTCAACAATAGAAAGGAGGTTTATATACCACAAAATGCAAAGTAAAAGAGTTCTTCTCCTGGGTAATGTGGTATCTCAACTCAATCAAAAGAGTGTTCTGGATTTCACAAGAGAGAGGCTTTCCAAAGTCTCATTAGTAGAAATCTGGTAATTGACTACACACCTGTCAGATTGGCTAAGATGACAGGAAAAGGTAATAACAAATCTTGGAGGGGATGTGAGAAAAAAGGAACTCTGATACATTGTGGGTGGAACTGTGAATGGATCCAACCATTCTAAAGAGCAATTTGGAACTATGCTTAAAAAGTTATCAAACTGTGCACACCCTTTGAACCAGCAGTGTTTCTACTGGGCCTATATCCCAAAGAGATCATAAAGGAGGGAAAGGGACCCACATATGCAAAAATGTTTGTGGCAGCCCTTTTTGTAGTGGCTAGAAACTAGAAACTGAATGGATGCCCATTAGTTGGAGAATGGCTGAATAAAATATGGTATATGGTATATGAAAAAATATAAAATATGGTATTTGAATAAAACATGGTTATATAAATATATGTCATGAAATATTATTGTTTTAAGAAACTACCAGCAGAATGATTTCAGAGAGGCCTGGAGAGACTTATATGAACTGATGCTAAGTGAAATTGCAGAAGCAGGAGATCATTATACACGGCAACAACAAGACTATATGATGATAAATTCTGATGGTCATGGCTCTCTTCAACAATGAGTTGTTTCAAACCAGTTCCAATTGTACAGTGATGAAGAAAGCCATATACACCCAGGGAGAAGCCTGTGGGATATCAACATAGAATTTTCACACTTTCTGTTGATGTTTGCTTGCATTTTGTTTTCCTTCTCAGGTTTTTTTCTTGTAAATTCAATTTTTATTCTTCAGCAAGATAACTGTATAAATATATATATACATATATTGTATTTTTCATATATTTTAGTATAGTTAACATGTATTGGACTACCTACCATCTAGGGGAGGGGGTGGGGGAATGAGAGAAAAATTTGTAACAGGGTCAATGCAATTTGCAAGGGTCAATGTTGAAAAATTATCCATGTATATGTTTTGCAAATAAAAAGCTTTAATTAAAAAAAAGAAATCTGGTAATTAGATCATGATGGAGACTGCCAGTTCTTACAATGCATTCTCAACTTTTTCTTTCAGTAATCTGTAGTAAGGTTTGCCTTTTCTGTTATCTCTCTAAAAACTGGAAACCATAAGCACATCAATTTACTCATCCCTTGAATATTTCCATAGATGACTTGAAGCTTGAAGAGTCTATAAAGGAATTGAGAATACAAAAGGAAACTGGTCAAGAACTGAAGTTCTCTTGGCTTTCACCAACTTTAAACCATCCTCATTCAGGGCAGAGCAGTCATTTCTACCAATTAAAATAGAATCCCATACCAATGGGCTTTCAGACAGGGGTTCTAAATCTATATCTATACCTCTACATCTATCTATATCTTATGTCTCTAGATTTAGACATCTCAATATAAGCCCAAATTATCTTAATTTCTTTTTTGTACTTTTAAGGAAAACAAGGGAAAAGGAGAAGATTGAATGTTCAAAAGCAGATAGCTCCAAAGAACACAAACTTTATTGTTCCATCAATTTGATTGGGGATGAAGGAGTTGGATTCACCCGTTTGATCAGAAACTAAGAATGCAATATCCTCTGCTAATTCCATATGGTTGATTGCACTGAACCTCTTACAAAGGTATAGAGTAGCACGTTACTCCTTTTTACTCTATACTGCTCTATTCTATAGTATACAAATGTATGAGATTATATATATGTTGGTCATTCAAACTAGAACTCCAAATGCCAAAATTGTAAGATTATCCATTCCCTTCTTCAGTCATAGAATATGGGAGCTCCCTGAACTATAAACTACCAGCCCCAAACACTCTACGGAAGAGGAGTAGAAAGAAGGCAACTTCAAATAAGGGAAATGTTATTCCTTTAAACTTTATTTTAGCTAAAGTAGCCAAGAACATTTAAGTTCATGAGTCATACTTGGGCACAGCAAGCATTTTTTTTTTGATTCAGCATCTTATCATTATGAAAAAAACCTAGGAAATTACAGAATAAGGCACCATAGCTACATTACTAATAGATATCCCTGGTATTTAAGAATATATTGCTTCAAAGAACTTCATGTATTTCATAAACAATGAACCAGCACCTAAATCTCTTCCAGCTTTTAAGTTATCACATCTCAGAGATCTCTAAAAACAGGGTGTTGTGATAGAAAGTGTAGGACTTGGGAAGCAGCAGTAATGAGATAATCCTGCCTCAGACATTTGCTAACTATGTGATTGTTGCCAAGTTCTTTCATCTATCATGCCTTAATTTTACTCTGGATATAATAATTATTTTACTTCCTCCCTCACAGGGTTGGATGGAGGAAAGCATTTTACAAATCTTTAAAATGCTATACAAGAGGGAATTTTATGATGATCAGGCAGTAGGAAAACTTGTAAAGAATAGATGCTCTTCTTTCATACCTTCTACCTAGCCTTTCATTCTCCTCAAATCCCAAACCAACTCTCATTAAGGTGCCTTTTCCCTGTTTTTTTTTTCACCCTTTTTCCTTCAGGCTGTCATTGGCTAGCTTTTGTGGTTGCCCATTTCGATGATTGTATAAAGTGTTCAGAAAGCTGGACTTCAAAGCTGGGAAATGTAGATTAGAAATTATAGTGAAGCCCTTGTTTTCCATAGCAGTATGGTCATGAACAAATAATATACCTTTCTTAGCATCAATTTCTTTGTCTGTAAACTGAGGTTAAATGCAATTGCTTTTAACTTGGAAGATTTTTGCAAATACAAAATAATATTATACGATAATTATTTTGAAATTGTTAAGTTTTGTACAAATGTTATCTATTATTAGTCAGCAAAATGAACTAAAAAATCTTATTGAATGAGTAAATGAGAGAAGTAAAAAGAATTTATTAAATACTTAACACTAAGTGCAAAGGATACAGTAAAATTATGAGTCTGATCAGGCCATCATCAAGCCAATAGTAGTCAGTGTGGGATGCTTTGGGCCTGAAATTTGAGAATGGTGAATTGAGCAATGGGGATTACATATTGATACATATCATTCCAAAATAATGGAAAGATTGATTTGATAATGGTTTATAATAGCTCCAGAAGTAGTGAGGAACAATAAGAGGGAAGAATGGCCAGATATTGACAAGGTGCTTAGAGAAGAGGTAATCAGAGAGGAAGTACTTTCTAATTGTTTTTTCTGGAATTCCAGGAAGTCGAAAATCACAAGAGTTGATAAGTTAGCACTCATGCCTTCCTGTTGAAAAGAGTTTGATCTGTGGATCTTAATTTGCTCACAGCTGCTTCTCCCCCCTCCCAGTTCTTTAGATAAACAATTACTAAGGCTTCAGGACAGAAATAGCTGTTTATGTTATACATTAATAGCTATATAATTATAAAGAGGAAATGTTAAGGAATGTTAGATTTTTGTCAACCATTCAAAAATCCATAACAACAAAGTGTTTTCCCAAAATGTCCAAAAAGCATATTGAGCATCTTCTTTCCTCTTACTATTTTATTAATGAAAAGATAAATCCTCTTAGTCTGCATCTCTGCTGGCTCCTTGCTAAGTAATTCCTTCAAGGTACTTAAAGGAAATTGTTCACTTGTTCAAAGCCCTGTCAAAGTGAGGACATGATTGGTTTACAAAGTGCCCAAGAAAGTACCTCTCCTTTATTTTAAAACATTAAGGTGCTAGAATTAAAGCAAAGCTCTCAAACCTTTGCACCTTGTCACTTGTCAGTGTTCATTCTTTTGTGGTTAATATTCATCAGTCAAGTGTTTTTTTTTTCTAGGCTTAAGAGTTTCAGGAAACTCCCAAATTGTAGCCCTGTAGCTAAGTAGAAAGCAGGGAAATAACATGTGAATGAGAAAGAGAGGTGATTTACATTCCACCAGGAAGTCTAGGCTTCCTACTTTGACAGGTTTACAGGTATTACTTTAATGGTACATGTGTGGAGATTCTGGGGATCATATATAACAACTCCAAAACATATTACAAACCATCCATCCAGTTACCCATGTCACCACAAAAATGCAACCACTTCTTGGAGGAAAATAACAAGTCACCAAAAGAAATCACATCTGGCACTTAAACAATGCCTTTTATTCAAGGATCTTAGAGTGCCTCAGAGTCATTATGGCATTAATCCCCATAATACTGCTTGTGATTACTAGCTTACAGATGGAAAGCCCAACACATTTAACTGTTCAGTGTCTTAGAGATATTTTTTAAAAATTTTCTAAAGTAATATGGAGATGTTAAACAAACCTTATTTTGGGAAATGATGCAATAAATGTTCACTTTTTCACAGTTCCATTTCCCTACCTGCCATACAAATATACACACACACACACACACACACACACTCACATACATTCTGACAATCACATCCCAAAAAATCCATTTCCTTTATTTTGAATTTATAAATGCAAGATTTAAATTTATTGGGACATGAACTGCTGCACACATGATGTTTTAAGCCTTCAAAATTCTTCTCCAGCATTACATTTTTATCATTTTAAAATAAGGTAAAATTAATGTTTTAATATTTTTGATAGTTGACAGGCAGTCCTAATTTGCAATAATGTTAATAAAGAAAGAATACGATCTTTCCTTTTAATGTTATCAATTACATAGGCATAATTTCTAACTCAGGACAGAGAAACAGTGTGATATTGTTCTATCAGAAAGATCAGAAGGTGATTTCAAAAAGACCTACTTA
>JAJPUD010027830.1:0-15208 GCA_023553655.1 Myrmecobius fasciatus | reverse complement strand
GGAGGAAGAGCAGCATGGCCCCCACCCATAAGGAAAGGCCTCCCGTTGAAGCTCTGCCCTGGGCAGGGAGCCACAGCAGCCATCCCCCCTTCTCCCCTTCACCCCCCTCTCCCCTCCCTCCCTGCTTTTCTCTCCTTCCTCTAGAATGTGAGCTCGAGGGCAGAAATCGTCTTTTTGCTTGTGTTTGTAAACCCAGTACATAGTAGATGCCTGGAACGTAGGAGGCAATTTAATAAATGCTTGTTGACTGACTGACTGACTGACCGACAAATGGTGGAACAGCCTCGAAGACTTCCAAGAAAGGGGAGCTCCCTGGAAAGGTGGGAGAGGGGAGGGTGTTCGTGTGAACCCCCAAGCCGCTCACCCTTCGGAGCCACAAAACTCCCATATATTAGGGAGGCTATGGATTCTCTGCAGCCGGTTGATTGCAGATCAGGGCACCACATTCAGGGAGGGCATTGAGAAGCTAGGGAGCCCCGGGGAGGGCAAGCAGGATGTGGAAGGTACATGTGGCCATAGCGGTTCCCAAGGGACAGTGCTAGAGCGGGAAGAGAGCAGATTTGGGGGTCTTGAAAAGGCCAAGGGCCCCACCACAGTCCCCCATCACCTCCCTCCCGAAGGCAGACCCCATTCAGGCCCTCATTGGGGGAAGTTCAGCCGCCAGTCTGCCCTCCTCTACCACTTCCCCAGCCCTGCTGGTTCAACATCCTGTCTGGGACCCGGAGAGGAGTGGGAGAGGGCAGACCTGGGCGGGGAGGGCTGCAAAGAGAGATGGAGGCTCCCCGACCAGCCAAGCTGCCCATTCACAGTGCTCGAAGATGGAGGCCCCTTATCTATTAGGGAGAGAAGGGGCTGGAAAAAGGAGGGCCCTCTATGCCTTCGCTCCCATTCTGTCCTCATAGGTAGCCCAGGAGGGCAGGGGGCAGAAGGGGCTGGGGCTGGGTTTGTCCTGAGCCTTTGGGCACCGGTGGGGGGGGGGAGGGGAGGAACAGACTTCAAAATTTGCCCCATATCGGGTCTGCGCTTGGGAACATAGTGGGGGAGCCTTGAATGCCGATGGGTGGGCGGCCGGGCAAGCCCAGGCAGAGGGAAAGAGGAGAGGGTGAGACCCGCCAAGAGGGAGGGGAGCCTGGCCCGCCGGAGGACCACCGCCGATGACGTCATGGGCTCCCCCCCCCCCCGGGGAAGGGAGGAGGGAGGGAATCAAGGGCCAAGCATCCTCCGGGACCCGGCACTACAAGGGGAGCAGCCAGTGTGACCCGAGGCGAGTCACTTCCCGTGCGCCTCAGTTTCCTCATCTGAAAACTGGGAGTCGGAGCACTGCCTCCCGTCCAGGGTTGTGAAGATCGAATGAGATGATTGTAAAGGCCTCAGATCGTGGCTGGCACACACTAGGCGCTTAATAAATGAGGACCCACTTTCCTCCAGTCTCTTCCCTGCATCACCCCCGCCCCGTTTCCATGGCAACGAGAGCAGGCTGCCGGTGACGGAAACCAGAAGGGCAAGGCCTGGGCGGAGCTAGGCCGAGGGGCGGGTTTTGGGGGAGGGCAGACGCCACTTCTAGCTCCTAGGGGTGCTTCGGCTGGGAAGGTGAGAGCAGCTGTGACTTCTGACCTATGGCCCTTTCCTCACTTTCCCCGGTGAATTCCCTGCCCTGTCTGTCTCCCTGTGTCTCCGGGGTCCCACCTCGTATACAGTAGGATGTCCGCAGTTGCTGCCTTTACCCCAGGTCCTCCCCCAAAGCCCAGGGATTTCTGGACCCAACCTTTCTACCCTTCGGGGCACTCCCAACATCAGTCCCTGGTTACCTTGCTCCCTTTTCTCCCCCAGTTCTGGCTTCTCTGGCCCCTCTCTGCTTCTTTCCTCTTCTCTCCTTCCTTTTTTTCCCCTGCCCCTCCTCCTGGATCCCTCTGTGGTCCCTTGGCCTCTGACTCCTAAGCCCCTTCGGGTGAGTGGGATTTTCAGGGTGCCTGAGTATCTCCCCCAATTTCCCCCCACCCCGATTTTCTCATTTTACTTTTCCATGCTTCTCCAGACCCTGGATCCCTAAATCTAGATGAGCCTTGGCCAGTGCCCCTTGGCACTGTTCCTGAAGAGTGGTGGGGAGTCCGGACTGTGTCCCCTAATAAAGGGCCCTGCCTTATTGGCTCAGAAGGGAGTTGGGGTAGGGGCCCAGATGAGGGAACCAGGGCTGGGGATGGGAGAAGCTCCTGTCCTGGGGTCTCTGCTCATTTCTCCATGTTTTAGACTAAATGGGGCACTTAGTTCTTTCAAATAAGAAGGGGTCCACAAGGACCCCTTCACCTCTCTGTACCTTGAACTAGTCGGTCAGGCAGTCCAAATAAAAGCATTTGTGTTTCAGGGGTTGGTGACCCTCAAAGATGTGACTGTGACCTTCACTCTGGGGGAGTGGGGCCACCTGGACCCTTCCCACAAGGCTCTACTGGAAAACTAGGCACATAACCCAAATGCTGCCCTTTGGAGGGAGTACTCCCTTGCTCTATTCCTTTGGGTCTCCTAGCCCCCCTCAACATGGTAGTGCTGGACTCGAGGGGGCCCACCATCCCCAGTACTCCCCTATTTTCCATCCCCAGGACTTGCGGTATCACAACCCAATGTGATGGATCAGCTGGAACGAGGGGAAGCCCCTTGGACTCCACAGGGAGAAGGTGCCTGAGGCAACTGGGTAGCTGAGTGTGAGCGAGGGCACTGTGGGCAGATGAGGGAGGCTGGGAGTCCTTATGGTGGGCAAGGAGTCGGCCCCTCAGCTAGGTGGGCAGCTACCTAACCTGTGGCCAAAGTGAGTAAGTGTGCAGCCTAAGCTGCCCCCCTGCAATCGAAGGCCAGGACAACTCTCTGCCCTCTGTGGGTCATTCCACCCCACCCTCCTGGACTCCCTGGTCTGGGGAAAGTTGGTTCTCCTGCCTGGCCCGGCCTCCAAGAGAGGGGATGTCCTGCTGTGTGTGACCCCCTTCTCCCTCCCTCAGCCTTTAGTGGCCCTGGAGTCAGTCCTTAGGCTGGAATCCCTCGGAACTTGGGTCTGTTCTTTGGATGGCACCTTTGCATCAGCAGTGACAGCTCCTTCCTCCTTTGCTTTTTATTTCATCATGTGAGCTCCTATCTAGCCTCAGCCTTAGTAGCTGGCAATCTCACATCATCTGTCTCAGTTCTCCGCCCTGTAAATGGGGAGCAGAGCAGCCCCTGCCTCCCAGGGGGCTATGAGCATCTGGAGAGACATGGTTCTATGACACTTTGCAAAGTGCATTATAAATGTGCAGTGTTTAATGTTGGGGGAGTTATTTCTCACTAGTTCTGGGCAAGCCTCCTGACCAGAGCAAGCTGGGGCAGATTAAGCCAGGAGATGAGGGAAGAGCTGGATGGCTGAGGAGTTGGGGAGGCTCCAGTACCGGTCCCCAGGAGCTGTGCTCAGCTCTGGGCTGTTGACCAATTCCATGTAACTTGAATAAAGGCATAGATAGATGTGGGAGGCAGAGAACTATAGTTCTTGTTTGGGAATTCAGGGGCCCCAAAAGTAATTTGGCGTCAGCACTGGAGGGAGGACCCAGGAGACCATGGGTCAGCTACAGAGCGATCAGAGAAAGGCAGCTGACTCGCTGAGGCGTCTTTGAAGGGAGCAGAACCTTCACCTGTTTTTCAGGATCCTAAACTGAGGATTTACTGCTCTTGCTTCCTGCTTCATTTTCTTGCAAATACCTCTGCTTGGTACATGCAAAGAGTTAGGTTGGTGCAGAAGACCAGGGTCAGGGGACACTGAAGGGGCACTGTTCCTGGGCTAGCGGGGTCAGCCTCATTCTGCTTGGCCCTCGAGGTTAGGTCCAGCTTCGGACACAGCGGGTCCAGTCAGGAAGGCCTGAGATGGAATTGTACTTCAGACACTTGGAGCTGTGGGATCCAGGACTCAGTTTCCTCCTTTTTTAAATGGAGATAATCATAGCATCTCCCTCTCGAGGTGATTGCAAGGGTCAAGTGGCATCATGTTGTCAAGGCCTCCAGAAATACAGCTTCAAAGGGGTCATCAGGAAGGTCCAAAGGGCCTTCTCCTCATGGTGGGTTATCCTGGTTTGGGTCCCCACCTGGGAAGAAGCTGGTTCCCGTGTGGCTGAATTAGTGGGCCTCTCCCCTAAGTTGGAGGGTTGGGGGTTCTACCAAATAGGAAGAGCAGGAGCCTGCCAAGGGAGACAAGGTAAGCCACAGCAGGGAGGCTGCTTTCATGACAAACCCCTTCCCTTGGGCTCTTTAGAGAAGACTCTTCTCCTTGCCAAAGTCAGCCCTCTCTCTCAGGCTCATCCCCTCTCATCTTCTCCAGGAGATTGCACCTTAAGTCATTCCCCCACCCCCATATCACTCAGGGAAGGACCCAGTTGACAAGGAGAGACTGTAGACTGGGGGTGGGGAATGACTTAAGGCTCATCCCCTCTCATCTTCTCCAGGAGATTGCACCTTAAGTCATTCCCCACCCCCAGTCTACAGTCTCTCCTTGTCAACTGGGTCCTTCCCTGAGTGATATGGGGGTGGGGGAATGACTTAAGGTGCAATCTCCTGGAGAAGATGAGAGGGGATGAGCCTTAAGTCATTCCCCACCCCCAGTCTACAGTCTCTCCTTGTCAACTGGGTCCTTCCCTGAGTGATATGGGGGTGGGGGAGAGTGTGTGTGTTGGTATGTCCACCAGCTGTATAAGCCTGGACAAGTCATTTAATCTCTGTGTGCCTAAGTTTCTTTAGTTGTGAAATGGGGATCATAATGGTGTTGTTATTCGGACCATTTGAGATAATATTTGTAAAGTGCTTAGTTTGTTGGTACATAAAGTACTTAATGCTTATTCTGTACCATTCCTTAGCTGCTGCCTTTCAACATGGCCTCCACATCTCTTCAGCCTCAAGAAATGAGACCCTACCAGTCTTGGCTAAATAGGATCCTGTAACTTTCCTTCTTTTCTCAGCTATATTCCTTAACTATTAAGGAATATAGCTCTCCTCTTGTTCTTCCTCCCCTTTTTCTTCTCCTCCCCCCATTTCAAATTTTGGAATTCTAATTAAATCACAACATCCATTGCTTTAACCTCTTCCTCTACTTACCTCCCCGGTCATTTCTCTGTCCTGGCCCTTCCTTGGCCACTACTGCCCATGTAGATTGTCTCCCCCTGTTAGAGTGAAAGCTTCTGAGAGGCAGGGGCTGCCTGAGCTTTTGTGCCTATAACCACATCCATTAGCCCAGTTCCTCTTCAGAGCAACTAGTGATCTCCTAATTCTCTAATCCATTCACATTTTCTCAATCTTCATGGTCTTTCTGCAGCCTTGGACATTGTCCGTCACCCTCTTGTCCTGAATTGTCTCTTTCTAAGTATTTCTAAGATTTTTTACGCCCTTGTTCTTCTGAGTCTCATTAATTTCATGATATAGATTATTATTATTTTAGTCTATGAGCTCATCATTTTACCTCCTAAAGCTCCCCCATCTCAGCACCCCATGACTGCACCTCTATTTTTTGGGCCTTACCTTCCTGCCAGTCTCTCAAGCTTACAGTCTAGGAGTCATCCTGGACTCCTTCCTCACTGTCTTTCCCCTTCCCCAGACTCAATGTGCTCTCACATAGCTCACTTCTACAATATCTCTCGTCAATTTCATTATTACATCATTTCTCATGGATTTCATCTCTAACATCTCTCGTTAATTTCACCCTGACCTCTCTCATATTTTACTTTTTCTCTCATAAATTTCACTGCCACAGAATCTCTCCTCAATTTTACCAAGACATCTTCTCTTATCGAGTTTATCTTTACTATCTTTTTTCACTTTCATCTTTGCATCTTCCCATAGATTTCACCTCCATAACATGTCTCCAATGTGCTATATTCTCTTCTCTGACATTGCCACTTCCCTGGTGCAGGCTCCTTTCTGCTCTCTATCTTATTATTGTTGGCACCTTGTTACTTATCTCTAGGGTGGAATAGCAATACTTCTGCTTGGCATCTTAAACCTTTCACAACTTGTCTCCATTCTATGTGTCACAGCCTTCTTGTATATTCAATTTAGACCCAGGCAGATTGGCTTTCTGACTACAGGGCCCTGCATTTCCCCCAAACCTAGAGTGCATTTCCTTTTCCACTCTGCTGCTTAGTTTTTTTTTCCTTCAGAATTTAGCTCAAGCACTATTTCCTCTTACATGAACAATCCCTGATTGTTCCCCAGGCTCTAGTGCCCCTCTGTAACCATGTATATGCTTATATATGAGCATGTTACATCTCCCTTTCTCTCCCTCAAAATAATCATCTCCTTGAGAACAGGGACTTTTTTCCTATCCTTAGGGTTCAGTTTTTGACTTAGAGTAGATTTGCATGGAGGGCATTCTGACTCCACATGTAGCACTCAATTTACTGTGATACTGTCTTAGAATCTTGAGATTAGACAGAAGAGGGGTGTGTGAATTTTATATATAGAAAAGGCAGCCCCATTATCCTGTCCTTGTTCTCTTAGGAGCAGGTCAGTCCAAATGCTCATTCAGTGTAGGCATCGTCTCACCTGGATCCACAAGGTGGTCACAAAAAAAAGGGAAATCACAAATTGTGACCAAAAGGCCATTTAGTTAGTAGTTCAGAAGGCCAGGTTCAAGTCCCGTTTTTACCTTTTGGATATGTATCCTTAGACAAGTGTGAGCCTTGGTTCCTCATTTGGGAAGTGGAATAACCAGTTTTCCTACTTTGTGAAATTGTTGTGAAAGTTTTTTCATGAAGTATAAGGTACTATACAATATCAGGCGGGATGTAATTTTTATTTGTTCCCTCAGCTCCCTTGTAGCTGCCTTCACTCTCCCTCATTAAAATGCCAGCTCCTTGAATCCCCCCACCCCTTTTTTGCTGAGGCTGTTGAGGTTAAGTGACTTGCCCAGCGTCACACAGCTAGGGAATGTTAAGTGTCTGAGACCACATTTGAACTCAGGTCCTCCTAACTTCAGGGCTGGTGCTCTATCCACTACCACCTAGCTGCCCCAGCTCCTTTGAAGTTTAAGTCACCAAACATTTATTAAGTACTTACCAAGTGGCAGACTCTGAGCTAAGTGCTGGGGATGCAAAGGCAAAAGACAGTCCTTACATTTAAGTACCTGATTTAAATTAACCAGATTATCCAAAGAGGAAAGGAACTAGAATTAAGAAGTATTGGGGAACACTTCCTGTACAAATGGGATTTTAACAGGGACTTGAAGGAAACCAAGAAGGTCATTATTGAAAGTGGTGGACAGCCAGAGACAATGCCTAGAGTCAGGAGAGGATTTTATATTTGATTCTGGAGGCAACAAGGAGACACTGGAGTTTATTGAGTAGGCTGTTTGCAATAGTCCAGTTATGAGGAGATGAAGTTCTGCACCAGAGTAGCAGCAGTGCCAGAGAAGAGAAAGGAATTTATACACAAATTGCTATCAAGTTAGAAACAATAGAATTTATTAACTAATTGAGTATTCAAGGTGAGAGGAAGTGGGGAGTCGATGATGACCCTACAGTTAGCGCCTAGATGGCTGGGAGGATGAGGGCATCCTCTACAGTAATAGGGAAGTTAGGAAGGAGGTTAGGTCTCGAGGAAAGATGATATTGAAGATGTCTGAGAGAGATGAGAGACTGGAGGTTAGAGCTGGACAAAGATCTGAGAATCAGCTTGATAATTGAGAATCCCCAGGTTAAATGAAAAAGGGGAACAAAGAACTCAAGAGAGCTTTGGGATACTCATGGTTACAGAGTATGATCTAGATCTTGCACTGGAGACTCTGCAACAGTCAGACAAGTAGAGGAACCACCAAGAGAGAAAGGAGTGTCCCAACAACCTGGAGAGAAGAGAATATCAAGGAGGAGAAGGTGATTACAGTGTCTGAGGCTGCAGAGAGGTCAAGAGGAATGAAGATTGAGAAAAAGTCATCAGGAACTAATCTCCATTGTAGACAGCTTTCTGGAGCTGTCACAAAAAGGAGGAGAGAGATAGGAGGAATATCTAGAAATATATCTAGGAATAGCAAGGAAAGCATTCTCTGGGAGCTTAGATGTCAAAGAGAGGAGAGATACAGGAAGGAGGATAGCTGATGGGCCACATGCAGAAAACAGGGTTTTTTGTGGGTGGTGCTGTTGTGGGTAGTCTAGATATGCTTGCTTGAATTTGTATCTCCAGTGTTGGAGGGCAGTGCAGATATTTATTGAGTCCTTGTTTCAGTTTGTGTTTCTAATGTTTGCTCTCCCTCCTCCCTCCCTCCTCTCCTTCCCCCATTCCCTCTTCCTCTTGGTCACCCTCTCCTTTCCTTCCCCTTCCCCTCAATTCTTTAAAGTTTATAGCAGGAAGCTACAGGGACTATTCATATTTAAACTTTTTTTTTTTTCTTTCCAGATTGGGTTACTAGCCCTGAAAGCAGAACCCTTTCCCAAGCAGGACACTTCTATGGAGCAGTCATCTCTCATAGAGTGATTTCTTTGTCTCCAATCTAAGAGAAGCCTGGGGATGTGGTGTTGAATTAGAGAAGCTGCATGTCAAGGAGGACAAACGTTCTCAGAAATTCAGGGTCAACGAGAGATACTTTTGATCAAGTGGGTGGGTCTGAATGTAGGAAATATGATAGAAGGACTAGTCTAGGGCCTTTCCTTTTTCCATAGCAGACAATATGTCTATTGTGTGGGATGCACAAAAAGCTTCAGTCCATATTCTAAACTCAATCTCTGGAATAGAAGCTGTTTCCAGAAGATCATTTCTCAGTTTAATGAATGTGGGAAAGCCCTTAATCATAGCTCAACTATTATTAGCCCTCAGCCAGTACACACTGGAGCTAAATCCATTTCCCAGAGTGCTACTTACTGAGCATCTGGGAACCCATCCTGGAGAGAAATGATGTGAACATAACCACAGGAAGGCCTGCAACTGTGGCTCCTCTCTTATGTCCTATTACAGGATTCACACTAGCACAAAGCCATAGGAATACAGTGATGGTGGGAAAGCCTTCACTCAAAGTTCATCCCTTACTTCCCATCCCAGGATTCATTCTGAAGAGAAACCATTTGGATGTGGTGACCGGGAAGGCATTTCGCCTGAACAGACAGCTTGTTAGACATCAGACAATGCGTCCTGGAGCGAAGAAGCCTTATGAATGGGAAGACCTTTCTCCAGAGAACAGAACTTAATCAACATCGGAGGATTCATGCTGGAGAAAAAGCATCTGAGCGTAATGAATGTGGGAAGGCCTTCACCTGAAGCTCATCCCTTCTTTCCCATCAGACAGTTCCTACTGGAGAGAAACCTTATGAGCGTCATGTGAAAAGGCTTTCTGCTGGAGAAAACAGCTTCCTGGACATCAGACAGTTCCTACTGGAGAGAACCCTTATAGAAAGGCTTCACGTGCAGCTCTTCCCTTATTTCCCATCATAAGATCCACACTGGAGAGAGACCTTCTGATGGCGGAACCTTTAGCTGGAGAACTAATGTGTCATCGCTGGAGAGCACCCTCATGCATGCCTTGAAGGTGGGAAAGCTCACTGGAGTATTCACCCTGGAGAGAAACCATCTGAGTGTCAGGAGCAAGGGAAGGCCCCAGCTCCTCCCTTATTTCATACTGGACAGAAGCGGTTTGAATGTGACTGTAGAGACTCCTTTCACCAGAGTCTACACCTCACTTGACATCAGGTGACTCATGTTGAAGGAAATCAAGAGGCTCCTGAATATCATGCCTGGAAGGATGTTGGCCCAAGGCAGGGGGCTTCAGAGCAAGGGCCTTCTTCCTACTCTGCTGCCCCAACTTGGGCTCCCTTCCTCCCCGACCTCCCTTAGGAGCTGGCTTGCTTCGACCATTTCCTGCTGCCCACTCCTCCCTGCCTTGCTTGGACTTCCTCCTGGCGCTGCCCTCTTCTCTCTCCTTCCCCTGTTTCCTGCCATGATTGGGTGAGAAAACTGGCAGGGGCTCCCTGACTGCTCTGCTTTCCTTGGCGCCAGCCTCAGGACCCAGCCTGATTCCAGACCACCCCACGGAGCTGAATAATGCCCGCTGGCCTGGCTGGTTCTCCCTGGGGCCTTCAAGGCCAAGGTCGGGGGCTAACCCTAATGCTGCACTTGGTGCCAGTGTAGACGTGTGTAAACAGCTGGCTTTTAATCATTGTGGCCTTAGATGATGAGAGAGGCTTCTTAGCTGGCACCCCGTGGGCAGGCCATAAATGCTCTTTCCTTTCTAAGCCTTTGTCTTTAGGGCGGGGCGGGGGGAGACGCCACGCCTCCTGAGGACCTCCGCCTCGCTCCTTGCTCTCTGGGCATGCGCACCATCGTGCCCGGGCACCGGAACTCCATTTCCCAAATCTGCACGCACTTAGGGGGCGGAGCTGTATGACATCACTTCCGCTTCGTCGCCGCTGCTTCCACCAAAGCTTCTGAAGGCTGTCACTTTATGCCCTTTCTCCAGCCAGGTCTGTCCGGGAGGGGGCGGGGGGCAGCGTGGGGTTGGCTCCCCTCTCTCCTTCCTCCTCCCTCCCTCTCCTTCCTCTTTCTTTCCTCACTCCCTCCTTTTACCTCTCCTTCCCTTTTTTCCTCTCCCTTCTCTCTGCCCTCCATCCATCCCTCTCTTCTTTCCTTGGGGATATGCAGGAGTGGCTTAAGTTGCACCTGGGAGATGGGAGGCCTGGCCCCTGGGGGGAAGTTTCCCTCATCCCCACCCTCCTGTCTTCCAGTCTGGTCTTGTGCACAGGGTGCAAGGTGGACAACAAGCTTCCTCTGAGTGTGAACCTGTGTGAGCGTGAGTGTGCGCGAGGAAGCGCGTATATCCACCTCTGTGCATGTGAGAACGTGAGTGTGCATGTGAGAATGTGAGCGTGCATGTGAGAGCATGAGCGTGCGTGTGTGAGCGTGAGTGTGCATGTGAGGAAGAACCTATGTCCACCTCTGTGTGCATGTGAGAGCATGAGCGTGCATGTGAGAATGTGAGCGTGCATGTGAGAGCATGAGCGTGCATGTGAGAATGTGAGCATGTATGTGTGAGTGTGAGTGTGCATGTGAGGAAGAGCCTATGTCCACCTCTGTGTGCATGTGAGAGCATGAGCGTGCATGTGAGAATGTGAGCATGTATGTGTGAGCATGCATGTGAGCATGAGTGTGCATGTGTGAACATGAACATGCATGTGAGGAAGCATGTATGTCCACCTCTGTGTGCATGTGAGAGCATGGGCATGCATGTGAGAATGTGAGCATGTATGTGTGAGCATGCATGTGAGAGTGTGAGTGTGCATGTGAGGAAGCGTGTATGTCCACTTCTGTGTGCATGTGAGAGCGTGAGTGTGCATGTGAGAATGTGAGCATACATATGTGAGCGTGCATGTGAGAGCGTGAGCCTGCATGTGAGAATGTGAGCATGCATGTGTGAGCATGCCTGTGAGAGTGTGAGTGTGCATGTGTGAGCATGAGTGTGCATGTGTGAGCATGAGTGTGCCTGTGAGGAAGCGCCTATGTCTACTTCTGTGTGTGTGCATGTGTGAGCGTGCATGTGAGAGTGTGAGCATGCATGTGAGAATGTGAGCATGCATGTGTGAGCATGTATGTGAGAATGTGAGCATGCATGTGTGAGCGTGCATGTGAGAATGTGAGCATGCCTGTGTGAGTGTGCATGTGTGAGCGTGAGTGTGCATGTGAGGAAGCACCTAGATCCACCTCTGTGTGTGTGCATGTGTGAGCGTGCATGTGAGAGTATGAGCGTGCATATGAGAGCATAAGCATGTATGTGAGGAAGCGCCTATGTCCACCTCTGTGTGTGTGCATGTGTGAGCGTGCATGTGAGAATGTGAGCATGCATGTGTGAGTGTCCATGTGAGGAAGTGCCTATGTCCACCTCTGTGTGCATGTGAGAGCATGAGTGTGCATGTGTGAGCATGAGTGTGAATGTGAGGAAGCGCCTATGTCCACCTCTGTGTGTGTGCGCATTGCGGGCTCCTAAGTGTGTAGATGGGGAAGCATTCATGAGGGCCTGCCGAGGTGCAGGAGGGGGAGGGCACTACTGAGCCCAGAGTCCCCTCATGCTCTGCTCTCCTTCCCCAGGGCTGACTTCCCAATGTCCGTCTGTCCATCCCTGGGTGTAGTGATCCTATGGGGAGCAGGGATGGCTCCACCACTGCCCACAGCCAGTTCTTTCCAGGTGAGTGGGAGCCTCTTGGGGGCGTTTCTGTCTCCCATGAATCATCTGTGCTCTCACCCAGTCTGCTTCACCGAGGTCAGGATCCTGCAGAGCCAGGATCATTCTTCCTTCCTTTCTTCCTAAGTGGGCACTGAATGTACAATCAGTTTCTAATATATTTCCACATGAGTCACGTTGGGAAAGAAAATGAGAACAAAAGGGGTGAGCTAGGAGGAGAACCGGGAGAGGGGTTGTTCCCGAAACCGAGAGAGGAGAGAGAGTGACCAGCAGTGTCCAAGGCTGCAGCGAGGTCCAGGAGACTGAGACCTTTGGATCTGGTCCCCAGGAGACCACTGGTGACTTTGGAGAGGCCAGTGTTGGTGGAATGGTGAGGCCTGAAGCTGGATCATAAGGTGTTAAGAGAGAAAGGAGAAGTGGAGGCACTGATTGTCCATCTAGGACAGTGTGAGCAGGTTTGGAAGGGTCAGGTTGCCCTTGTTGGGGCAGCAGATAGAGGGGTCAACTTTGGTCAGGGTTAAGGTAGCTCCTCAGTGATGGGAAGGGAGGAAGAGGGGAGAAGCGGAAGCTCATGGCAAATGGCCTCAAGGTTTTTTTGTAAAATAGGAGGCAGAAAGAGAACATTGTACACAGCAGGAGCAAGATTATAGGATGATCAATTCTGATGGATGAGGCTCTTTCCAACATTGAGGTGATTCAGGCCAGTTCCAATGGCCTTGTGATGGAGAGAGCCAGAGAAAGGTCTGTCGGGACTGATTGTGGAGCACCACATAGTATTTTCACTCTTTTTGTTCTCGTTTGCTTGCTTTTCCTTTTCTTTCTCATTTTTTTGATCTAATTTTTCTTGTGCAGCAAGATAATTGTGGAAATAGGTATAGAAGAATTGCACACGTTTAACATATATTGGATTACTTGCAGTCTAGGGGAGGGAGTGGGGGGAAGAGAGGGAGAAAAAAACTTGGAACACAAGGTTTTTCAAGGGTGAATGGTGAAAACTCTCCATATGTTTGGAAAATAAAAAGCTTTATAAAAGAAAAAATAAAATAGGCAATCTCAGCTGAAGGAGTGAGAGGAGGGAAAGGTTTAGAAGAGCTGGTGGGTGAGTTGATGAGGGAGCTTAAATAAACATGTCAGGATGTGATTTTCCCCATCTTCATTCACTGTCATATGGGTGGATGTGAAGGAGACAAGATGGTGAGAGTGATTCAAGACTGCAAGGGGGAGGCACGATTGGGTTTATGGGAGAGATCAGGGATTCAGGAGAGGGAAGGGCTGAGCTGGGTCGCCCAGGGAGAGAAGAGGAGGGAATAGCTAGAACAGGGGAGAGGGTTGAGGGGTCAGGGGAGAGTAGAGTCATGTAAGGGGAGCCAGAGGGAGAGGGGAGAGGCCAGTAGCTTACGTTGGGATTTCCGAGTTCTCAATCACAGAGCTAAGTAACCATGGAGGTGCTATGTTAGTGGATGATGGCAGGATCCTGGATGTAGCCGCAGTGGGTGGAGGTGAGCAAGTGGAGGAATGGATAGGCTTGGGTGTCTCAGGGGTATCAAGTCTCCTGTGCATGAGGGCAGCCCTGGGGAGTAGAGAAAGGCTGTGAGCCAGGCGCTGATTCATTCATTCAGGAAGGGAGTGTCTGTAGTTTTTAATTGGGTGGTAGACGTGAACAGCATGTACCTCAAAGGAGAGGTCACTGAGTGATGGAGGAAAGGGGAGAAACCAGATGTGACCCTGGGGAGCAGGGAGGGTTCCCACTTCCTGGAGAGTGAGTGAAGGGACAGTCATTGCTGGAGAGGGCAACTAGGGTGACTGCCTTTAGGAGAAGCCAGGCTTCATTAAGAGCTGGTAGATGGGGGCAGCTAGGTGCAGTTGATAAAGCACTAGCCATACAGTGAGGAGGACTGAATTTGTGTGACCCTGGGCAAATTATGTAGCTTTGCCTCCAAGACAAAAAAGCTGGAGATGGAATCATGGGAGAGGAAAAGATTTAAGCAAAGGTGAAGCAAAGTTTGTTGTCTGGAACAGGCATTTCAGAAGGCCCAATGGAGTTCAGCTGAAACTTTGGGGTGTGGGAGAGGAGGGGATGAGAATGAGCAGCCCCATGGGTGGGGGTGTGGAGTAAACGAAGACATACAGGAGTTTGGAGATAGTGGGTTGTAAAAGGTTTGACTAGTGTGAGAATGGTCATCATTGAGTGGAGAGCACCCCTCTTCCCAGTGGAGATTGGGAATGGTAATAGCTGCTATTTAAGGTTTGCAAAGGTGGTTCTGTAGCTGATCTCATTTGATCCTCACAATCTTCTAAGGTAGATTGGCATAAGTAACTCAACACATAGGAAAAATAATCACATTTATAGCCTTTAGGTCTGGAAAACACTTTGTGATGATTATTTCATCTGAGGACAACCCTTGGAGATAGACACTTAGAAATATTCCCATTTAACAGTTGAGGAAACTAAGGCAGGCAGAGGTGAATTAATTTGTCCAAGGTCTCATAATTAATGAGTATCTGAGGTTAGAGTTAAACAGAGCTGGGCCCCCTAGTGTCTGTTGTCAAACATGCAGAGCTCACTTTTTTCCTTTGAACTCTCTCCTCTCCTTACCTTCCCTATTGGTGTAGAGGGAATCTCCATCCTCCCATTCCCTCAGACTCCCAACCTAGGAGTTATCCTGGACTCCTCAGTCTCACATCCTCCACCTCCCTGCCTCCCCAAGCCAATTCTTGTCTTCACGTTTGCAACATCTCTGGTCCATGTCACCTCTGCAGCATCTCTGGTCCATGTCACCTCTGTACCATCTCTGGTCCATGTCACCTCTGTACCATCTCTGGTCCTTTTCACCTCTGCTCCATCTCTGGTCCATGTCACCTCTGTACCATCTCTGGTCCTTTCCACCTCTGCTCCATCTCTGGTCCTTTTCACCTCTGCAGCATCTCTGGTCCCTGTCACCTCTGTAGCATCTCTGGTCAGTTTCACCTCTGTAGCATCTCTGGTCAGTTTCACTTCTGCTCCATCTCTGATCCTTTTCACCTCTGCTCCATCTCTGCTCCATCTCAGGTCCTTTT
>JAJPUD010027829.1:0-15208 GCA_023553655.1 Myrmecobius fasciatus | reverse complement strand
CCTCGGTATTTGAATTGTTTCTTTCTAGCTGCTAGCAGAATCTGTTCCTTGGTGCTATAGTCCTGAAATTTAGCCACGATATTCCTTGGGGTCTTAATTTTGGGGTCTCTTTCAGGAGGTGATCGGTGAATTCTTTCAATGGTGATTTTGCCCTTTGATTCTACAATCTCAGGGCAGTTTTCTTTCAGGATTTCCTGGAAGATAGTGTTTAGATTCTTTTTTTCATCATGGCTTTCAGGAAGTCCAATAATCCTTAGATTGTCTCTCCTAGATCTATTTTCCAAGTCAGTTGTTTTTCCTAGGAGATATTTCATATTTTCTTCTAATTTTTCATTTTTTTGTTTTTGTTTGACTGATTCTTCAAGTCTTAGTGAGTCATTCACTTGCATTTGTTCAATTCTTATTTTTAAAGTGTTGTTTTCTTCAGTTACCTTTTTAAGCTCCTTTTGTAACTGGCCAATTTGTTCATTGCACTCTTTTTCCACTTCACTAATTTTATTTTTTAATAAATTGTTGTCTTTTTCATATCTCTTTTGCAGAGCATCATATCCTTCTTGCAATGATTTCAGTTTATTTTCCCATTTATCCTCCAGCTCTCTTTTGAAGTTCTTTATGCAGTCTTCCAGAAAGGCCTTTTGAAAAGGGGACCAGTGATGGTCCTGGCTGATGTTCTCTGGATTTTTGTCTAAAGGAACCTCTGGCTCTGGGGTCGTTTCTTTGCCTTGATAAAAGCTGTCTATGGTGAGAGCTCTCTTTTGCTTCTTCATCATATTTTTTTTTTTAGACAATGTGGCTATCTCTTTAAGGTAGGGGAAAAAAAAGCAGCGGCTGCAAAAAGCTTTGCCCTGGGGCACTTCGAGAGTTGACTTAATGTGCTGGGCCGGTGGGGGCTAGGACTAAGGCCGAATTACTCCTTAAACAAGGCAAGTCTGCCAGAACACCTGCCCCCAATCAGGGCAGAGTGTCCAGAGTGCCTCAGATAAACTCCAGGTGTTTGGAATTTGGAGTTTGGAGTTTGGAATTTCTTCCAGGATGAGCTGAGCTGAGTCCCACCCTCACTTCCGGCCTGCACAGTTGTCGTCTATTTATCTCTCTGTCCGAGTCCGACTAACCTGATATGAAGTTATCCCGAGAGCTGTGCCGTGCCCAAACATTTCTGAGTTCCTTGACTTGAAGATCACTTCGGAGGCTTATTTTATTGTTGATTTGAGAAAAGATCGGAGGAGAGGCAGAAAGTCACCTTTTCACTCCGCCATCTTGGCTCTGCCCCCCTTAACTCTTTATCATGATTATTTTAATGATGATGTCAATTGCATTCAAAAAGGACCAACATGGTATCAGAATCAGCTACTACAATGATGGTAATTTCTTTAACTGGAAAAGGCTACAAGTCAAAACTAAAATTCAGGGAGTGTCAGTCCATGGGGGGTTTTCAGAAGTGATTTTTTTTTTTAAAAAAAAAATATAAATTCTGAGGCTGAGATTCAAAAAAGTACGTTTCAATTATCTGCTGATTATGCTAATTTTAATTAACTTCAAGAAACCAAAAGTACTCCTTCAGTCAGCAGCATCATCCTTATGTGGAACCATCAGTTATAACAAATGGAGAAATTTTTAATTTTGAGGATAAGTTCACTTACATTGTTAGTATACTTTCCAGGGACGCCACATTGATAATGTTGATACACACATTCTCAGAATTATTTCAGTGTTTGGAAGGGTCCAAAATGTGTAGGAAGAGATGGTATGAGACTGACCACCAAAATGAAGATATACAGAGCCTTTGTGATGATCACATTATTCTATGCCTGTGAAATATGGACAGAATAACATTGTCATGAAAGGAAACTGAATTGCTTCACTTTGAGTTGTCTTAGAAAGATTCTGAAGGTCATCTGGCAGGATAAGACACGAAACACTGAGGTTTTTTTCTTGAACTAAATTGACAAGCATTCAAATGCTACTGCAGAGCACACAACTCTGTTGGGCTAGCCACATTGTTCTAATGTCAAATGTATGTTTGCCAAAAAGACTATTTTATTGATCACTCACACAAGACAAGTATTCACAAAGTGGTCAGAAAAAAAGATCCAAGGACACTCTCAAGGCATAACATGGGAGGCACTGGCACTGGATCACCCAATATGATGAGCTTTCATCAGAGAATGTGAAAGGCTTTATGAAAAAAAAAAATTGAATGAAATCAGAAGAAATGTGAGATGTGTAAAGTTAGAGAATGCACACAAGAGTTAATAGGGAATTTTTGTATCAGACCTCAGATAGAGTATTCCAAGCTCATGTTGGTCTGATCAGCTACAGTTGTACACAATAACTTAACATACTGATGTCATTTTGGTCTTCGTTGAGAATGAAAGACAACAACCAACCAACTAATATACAATGAAGATAATTATAGCTTTAATATGTGTATGGGGAGCATACATATATTATAAGGTTCCAATGTGGTACAAACATATCCAACCCAATTCTATATTTTCAAGTTTTCTTACATCTTTACTGATCTACATACTCTTAATCCAGTGATACAGACCTCCTGTCTGTTTCAGGAAGAAATACTCTATTTCCTGGATTCAGTCATTTTCCTTTGGTCTCTATCCTCCAAGCCTGGAATGACCTCTCCCCTATTTCTGTTTCCTGGCTTTCTTCCATTTCTTCAAATCTTTAATAATTTGACCCTCTATAAGGAAACTTTTCCCAATTTCACCTTAATTCTAGTGCCATCCATTCTGTAGTTATTATCTATCTGTAGAGAGTTGTTTCTTTTTCTTATATCCTTTACTTGCTGTCTTCTCTGTTAATTTGTGTGTTCTTCAAGATCAGAAACTGTCTTTTACTTTTCTTTATATTCCCACTGTTTAGCACAGCAGGTGACATATAGTAAAAGTTTAAAAAATGCTTATTGATTGATGTAATATTATCTGAATGTATGTAAAGTATTTAGTAAATTTAAAGTAAAAAATAGGTATTAGTCATCAATACAATACAATAAGAGCTTCAATGACTCACAGATATTATCTATCCTAACTCCCTAATTTTAAAAATGAGGAAAGTGAGACAGGAGAGTTTTGTTGACTAGTCCTGGGTTACATAAAATGTAAGCATCAGATATGAAATTTGAAAACAGGTCCTTTGTAATGATTGTTTTCTTTCCACTGTTTAAAATTCCCCCATGTGCAAGGCTTGCCTTATCTCCTTTAGTATTAATGCCTTCCCTCTAAGATTATTTTTGAATTTATCCTGCACATATCTGTACTGATTTTTTTGCACATTATCTCCCCCATTAGACTGTGATCTCTTTGAGGGCAGTATATATTATTTTTTTTTTCTATATGCCAAGTGCTTAGCCTTGCAGATATTAAGTGCTTAATAAAAGCTTGTTGACTTAAGTTCACTATCACAATGCTTCACTATTTTGATCAGAAATGTGGCTTCTTGCTACCTTCTCCCTTTTTAAATTTAAGCTTGGATTCTGAAATGGCAAAGTTAACCTCAGAATTCAATTTTTCTACATTATCAATGTTCAATCTTGTTCTTTTGTTACTGCTTACATCCCCACAGAACTAAACCATCATTCAAGACAGACACTTAAGCCACAATGGCCAGGGAATGGGAGGAGGCAGGAGGAGAGTAAAGGTATTTCATGTATCTTCAAATCAGTTTCTTTCAGCTACTTCTGGGATTGTTGAGTCCCTTTGCACTGCTTCTGCTCATGAGAAATGAAAAGAAATGTGATCCTCCAATCTCCTTGTATCTTTCTTTCATAGAAACAGGTCTCTTTTGCTTGAAAAAGAGCTAAGAACAGTATCCCCTTAGTCATGCCCTTGAATCACCTGGGGTTCAATCTTTTCTTATTTTAGCCAGCCTTGGAAATTGTGAAGTATTCTCTCCTATGACTTTTCCTTTCTACTACTTTCCTTGTTCTATGTAATACGTTATTTTATCAAGTCAAAGAAGAATAACATTAAGAGAAATCCATATAATAAAAAGGCACTAAACAACAACTCATATTTCCATAGCATGTTTCAGTTATAAAGCCCTCTCACATGAATTTTGTTCTTATCTGAACTTCATGCCAGTTCTGAGAGAGGAAATACATGTTATTTTTATAATTTTATAACATAGTAAACTGAGTTATATAGAAATATTTCTATGTAAAAGATTGTACAGATATTAGGTGTCCAAATCAAGTATTCTTACTACTTTCAGGAGCTGCCCAGACATTGACTTTATAAGGATTACAATATAAAGGGGAAAAACAAATTGTACAAAAGGTAAAGAAATATTGTCCTGGCTTTTAAGAACTAAAGGTCAAAGTGAAAATAGAGAATTTGACAATAAATTTCTAAAATATCCCAAAATGAAAACTTCCAAGACATAAAATAATGGAATCCAGAGCTTCCAGGTAGAGAAGACCTTGTGAATCTGTTAATCAATTCTTTGAGGAGAAGTGATCAATTCAACATGCTGGTTAAGATGCCCATTTTTAAATATGAACAATGTGAAAACTTCCTTTCCTTGATTTAGTTTTTGTTACAATTATTTTTTCAATATTGTTTTATCTTTATTTTTATAAAAACAAACCTACAATATTATATTAGAACATATGCCACCTAAAGCCTAGTGTTTATTTTCTTTTAACACTTGAATCTTGAAAATGATCTAGTTTCTTTGGACTGAAGATATATTCTTAGGTTCTTTTTTGTTTTTCTAACTTGTGGAAAGTGTCAACAGCTGTGCTCTGATTGTAAACACTTCAAGAATCCAGGAATATATTCACATCAAAATAATTTATTAAACATGACCATATTTTTAAATGAAATTTTTGTAATTTTTATCCAACAAAGAAGATGAAGATAACTCTTCTAAAGATTATTTATCTTGAATGGAATAAATTGTGTGGATTTAGGTTTTCAGAAGAATTTTCTTTAAACCAACAAGAAGAACAATGAGGAGGAGGAGGACAATGAGAAGCAGGAGGAGGAAGAGGAGAAGGAGCAGCAGCGCAGGAAGAGGAGCAGGAGGAGAAGGAAGAGAGGAGGAGGAAAATGAAATGGAGGATGAGGAGGAGGAGGAGAAGGAGAAGGAGGACAAGAAGGATGAGAAGGGAGGAGGAAGAAGAGGGGGAAGAAGAGGAGGTAAAGGAGAAGAAAGAAGAGGAAGAAGAAAAAGAAGAAAATATAAAATATCTCATTGGAAGAACAATTGATCTGATAAAGAGATCCAGGAGTTATAATTTAAAAAGGGATTTTACTACCTGCAACCATGATCAAAAGAAAAGCCTAAACATCAACTTTCAAGATATTGTCAAGGAAAACTACTTTGATATTCTGGATTTGATATTCAAAGGGTAAAATACAAATTAAAAGAAAAAAACAATCACTTCCTAAAACAGATCCCAAAATGAGAAATACCAGGGGTACTATAGACAAATTTCAGAGCTCTCAGGCCAAAAAAAAATATTTCAAGCAGCCAGAAAGAAACAATTCAAGTATTGTGGAGCCACAGTCAACATAACTCAAGACTTAGCAGCTTCTACATTGAAGGATTACTGGGCTTGGAATATAATATTCTAGAATGAAAATGAGTTAGGCTTGCAACCAAGAATCATTTACCTAGAAAAACTGATATGGATATTCAAAATAAAGAATTTCAAACATTATTTTTTTAAATTTTTATTTATTTTTATTAAAAGCTTTTTATTTACAAAACAGATGATTGATGTTTCTACATTGAACTTTGCAAAAATTTTTTGTTTTTTTCCCAGCTTTTCCCCTCCTTCTCCCCAACCCCCACCCCTAGATGACAGGTAATCTAATACATGCTCAATATGATAAATTATGTGACAAATCCAATATATGTATACATATCTATACAATTATCTTACTGCACAAGAAACATCAGATCTAGAAAGAGAAGAAAAAAAAAAACAACCTAAGAAGGAAAACAAAATGTAGGGAAATATTCACAGAAAGCTTTAAAATGCTGTATTGTGGTTCACACTCAGTTCCCTCAGGCCACTCTCTGGATGTATATGACTATCTTCATCACTGAACAATAGGAACTGATTTGAATCACATCATTGTTTGTTTTGTTTTTTTTATTTATTTTTTTATTAAAGCTTTTTATTTGTATAACATATGTATGGGTAGTTCCCCAGCATTGATCTTTACAAAGTTTTCCATTACAAATTTTACCCCCAGTTCCCTCCCCTCCCCTAGATGGCAGGAAGTCCACAAAATGTTAATAATGTTGAAATACTTGACAAGTTATGCAAGAAAAATCCTATCTACAAGAAAAAAAAAAGAAAATCAGAGAAAGGCAACACAATGAAAGCAAACATCAATAGAGATCATGAAAATGTTACGTTGTGGTCCATATTTCATATCCCTCTCTCTGGGTGTATATGGTTTTCTTCAGTGAACAATTGGAACTGGTTTGAGACAATTCTTTGTTGCAGAGAGCCATGTCCATCAGAATTGATCATCATGTAATACTGTTGTTGCTGTGTATGATGATCTCCTGGTTCTGCTCATTTCATTCAGCATCATTTCATGGAAGCCTCTCCAGGCCTCTCTGAAATCGTCCTGCTGGTCATTTCTTACAGAGCAATAATATTCCATAGCATTCATATAACATAATTTATTCAGCCACTCTCCAATTGACGGGCATCCTTTCAGTTTCCAGTTTTTAGCCACTACAAAAAGGGCTGCCACAAATATTTTTGCACATGTGGGTCCCTTTCCCTCCTTTAAAATGTCTTTGGGATATAGGCCCAGTAGAAACACTGCTGGGTCAAATGATATGCCACAGGATTTCAAACATTCTTGATGAAAAGACCAGAGCGGAATAGAAAATTTGACTCTCAAATAGAAGACTCTATTTGAGAACCATAATTTTTTTCATAATCATAATCATAAAAAACTCAATAAGAAAGGAAATCATAAGTAACTTAATAAGGTATTCTTATAACATAGAAGTACTTTCTCATTACTAGACCAATTAGAAATATATATGTAGAAAAAGGGCACAGGTGTTAGTTGAATGTGAAAGGACAATATTTACAAAAATCACAATAAATTAAGACTAAGAGGAATCCACTAAGAGAATGGTAGAGGTAGAAGGGGGAAATTGCATACAAAAAAGGTAACAAAAAGCTTTTAAAAGGGAAGGAAGGTGGAATGAGGTAAGGGGAGGAGAATAAACCTTATTCATATGAATTGTCTCACAGAGAGGACAATATATATATATATATACATATATATATACATATATATATATATATACAATTGAGTACAGAAATATGTTACTCTACAAGAAAGTAAGAGGAGAAGGGGGTAAAAGAACAGGGAATGATAAAAAGAAGATCAGAATTGGGGAGGGGATATTTTTTTTTGTTGTTGTTCTGTGTAACTGAAATGTAATTGGGCAAAAAACAATATACTTTTTTTCTCTCAGCAGTATATGTATTAGAGCATAAAAATCTCAAAATCAAATGAAGAAAGGCAAAAATAGTAAATGCATTTTTTTAAAAAAATCATGATGCAATAAACGTTAATAAAATTGAAAATAAGAAAACTAATTAAAAAACAAAACTGAGTTGGTTTTATGAAAAATCAACAAAATAGATAATCCTTTAGTTAATTTGGTTAGAAAAATGAAAGAAGAAAATCAAAAATGAGAAGGGAAATTTTTCCATCAATGAAGAGAAAATTTGAGCAATAATTAGGAATCATTTTGCCCACCTATATGTTAGTAAATCTGATAATCTAATTGAAATGTAGGAATATTTATAAAAATATAGATTGCCAAGATTAACAGAAGAGAAAATAAATTGTTTAAATAGCCCCATTTTAGAAAAAAAAGTTGAATAAGCTATTAATCAACTCCCTAAGAAAAAATCCCCATGGCCAGATGAATTTGCATGTTAATTCTACCAAATATTTAAAGAATGATTAATTCCAACACTATGCAAACTATCTGAAAGGCTGATACCTAAACCAGGTAGAGGTTTGTTTGTTTGTTTGTTTGTTTGTTTTTTCCCAGAATAAATTACAAAATTCCCAAATGAGTATTGATGCAAAAATCTTAAATAAAATATTAATAAAGACATTACAGAAAGTCATCCCCAGAATAATATATCATGATCAAATAAGATTTATATCAGAAATGAAGTGCTAGTTCAATATTATGAAAATTATTAGCATAATTGATTACATCAATAACTAAACAAATAAAAAACATATGATTATCTCAATAGATGACCAAAAAGCATTTGACAAAATCCACCACTCATTCCTATTAAAAACCCTAGTGATTATACAAATAAATAGAATTTTCCTTAAAATAATGAGTTGCATCTATTTAAAACCATCAGCAAGCATCATATGCAATGGGGACAAACTAGAACCATTCCCAATAAGATCCAGGTGAAAGAAGATTGCTCACTATCATCATTACTATTCAATTTTATATTAGAAATGCCCCCTTTCAAAATGAGAAGAAAAAGATATTAAAGGAATTAGTGTAAGTAATGAGGAAACTAAGTTTTCACTCTTTGCAAATGATATGAAGGTATTCTTGGAGAATCCAAGAGAATCAAGTAAAAAAAAAAACTACTAGAAACAATTCATAGCTTTAGAAAAGTTGCAGGATACAGCATAAATCCATATAAAGCATCAGCATTTGTATATATTACTAACAAAAACCAGTACAAAAGTTACAAAGTGAAATTTCATTTAGAGTACTATAGATAATATAAAATGTTTTGTAGTCTATCTGCCATGTCAAAGTCATGAACTATATGAACACAATCACAAAACATTTTTCAAGCAAATAAAGTTAGATTTAATCAACTGGAAAAATATCAAATGCTCATGGGTAGGCCAAGTAAATATGATAATACTACCTAAAGTGATCTACTTATTCAGTGTATACCAATCAAAATCCTAAGGAATTATTTTATAGATGTGGAAAAAATAATAATAAAGTTCATCTGGAAGAACAAAAGGTCAAGAATTTCAAGGGAATTAATGGGAAAAATGCAAATTAAGATGGCCTAGCTGTACAAGACATAAAAATATATTATAAGCCAGCGGTCATCAAAACCATTTGGTACTGGCTAAGGAACAGAGTAGTCGATCAGTGGAATAGGTTAGGTTCACAGAACGAAATAATCATTTACTATAGAAATCTAGTATTTGACAAATTCAAAGCCCACAGATTTTGGAATAAGAACTCACTCTTTGACAAAAGCTGCTGGGAAAATTGGAAATTACTATGACAGAAAATAGGTATTGACCCACACCAAACTCTGTATACCAAGATAATGTCAATATGGGTTCATGATTTAAATATAAGCAAATTAATAAAACAAAGAATTGTTCACCTCTCAGATCTGTGGGGAAGGAAGGAATTTGCATCCAAACAACTGGAGTACATTGTTGAATACAAAATAGATAATTTTGATTATATGAATTTAAAAAGGTTTTGTTACAAATAAAACTAATTCAGACAAGATTAGGAGAGAAGCAATAAACTAGGAAAAACATTTTACATTCATGGGTTCTGACAAAGCCCCTATTTCTAAAATATATATAAATTTATAAGAATTCATGACATTCAACAATTGATAAATGACCAAAGGATATGAACAGAAAATTTTCAGATGAAGAAATTGAAACCATTTTTAGTCATATGAAAATGTGCTCTAAATCAGTATTGATGAGAGAAGTGCAACTTAAGGCAACCCTTAAGTTGCCTTAAGTTTTTTTGTGAATTTTCCTTTCAGGTTGGCTAAGATGATAGGAAAAGAAAATGACCAATGTTGGAGGGGATAAGAGAAAACTGGGACATTAATACATTGTTAGTGAAGTTGTGAAGTGATTCAACCATTTTGGAAAGCAATTTGAAACTATTTCCAAAGGGGTATTGGATCCAGCAGTTTTTCTATTGGGCTTGTATCATAAAGAGACCATTAAAGAGGGAAAAGGACCCACATAAGCAAAAAATGTTTGTGACAGCCATTTTTTTAGTGGCAAGAAACTGGAGACTGAGTGGATTTGAATCAATTGGAGGACAGTCGAATAAGTCATGGCATATAAATATTATGGAATACTATTGCTCTGTCAAGAAATGATTAGCTGGATGTTTTTGGGAAGGCTAGGAGAGACTTACATGAACTGATGCCAAGTGAAATGAGCAGAACCAGGAGATCATTGTATATGTCAACAAGAAGATTATATGATTATCAATTCTGATGATTGCGGCTCTATTCAATGATGAAATGATTCTGGCCAGTTCCAAAAGCTTGTGATGAAGAGAGCCATCTACACCCAGAGAAAAGACTGTGGGAACTAAGTGTGGATCACTCGTTTTTTCACTCTTTTTTCACTCTTTTTGTGGTTGTTTGCTTGCATTTTATTTTCTTTCTCATTTTTTTCTTTTTATATGATTTTTTGTGCAGCACAAATAATTGTAGAAATATGTATAGAAGAATTGAACATGTATAACATACATTGGATTACTTACTATCTGGGGAGGGTGTAGAGAAAGGGAAGGAAGCATTTGGAACACAAAGTTTTCCAAGGATCAATGTCAAAAATCATCTGTTTCTGTTTTGAAAATAAAAAGCTTTAATAAAACAAAAAAGAGATTAAAAACACTTACAAGCTCATTTTGACAAAATGTTTTGCAAATTTTAGCATCCTATAAAAACTTTGAAAAATGAATCATGATGCATGTATATACATATATAATATATACACTTATAGGTTTTTATGCACACATAGGATACAGATAGTAAAAGAGATAAAATAGTAATGTAGACAGCATAATGATAATGATTTCTACATATATTATCAGATGCAAAAGCAAAGCATGGATATTTAGATTACTGAAAATAATGCAAAAGCTACAGAAATATGCCTGAGCTTAATTCAATCCAAGGACTAAACACAGATTTCTTCATTTTTATCTAACTTGCCCTACTTACTTTCTTTGTTATCCAGTGGAAGTTTCACAGGGACACTTATGTAATATACTCACATTCAGATACTTTTTTTTAACTGCATATGACATTAAAACTCCCCCAACCACCCTTAAAACTTCAAATGACTTTCACTTGCTTAGAGTTTTTGGCAATGATTGAAGCCTGACTTACCATATGTCTGGAAAGGCAGTCTGTGTAGCACTGTGGACAGAAGATGCTTAAACTTATTATGTATCTGTACAAAATTACTTCTCCAAATGCATACAGAAGAGTTTGAATCCATATGTTATGACCTTAGCAAAGAGGGTTCATGGATTAGGATAATGAAGGAGAAAAGGAAGTCCTGGAATTGACAGCTATTAAGGAGAAAGTATGCATGAAAAAATTGACTCTCAGGTATGGAAGGATATGCATTAACATTTGAAAATATATGAAAATAATAGATGTAAGCATGTCCTTTCTATACTCTCTAAATAGCATTAATGCATAAAAAATAAAATAGAATGAAATTTAATTAAATAAATAGCACTAATATAATATCAGGATATCAGAACCTATCCATAACCGTTGAAATGAACTGCAGTGGATTATAAGAAACGTGTTTAATGATCAGAAGTATTTATTTAAAATTTCTATGTCTCCTGAAATGGCAAGTTATGATCCTGTCTTCTTCATTTAGATGTTTGAGAAATAGATCTGTAAATCCCTAAGATTTATGTCATTAATTTGAGAGGAATGAACTGTAAAATAAACAACAATGTATATTCATTTTTGTCCTATGCAAATGTAAGAGGCATTCATATTATCATGAAAAAGAGAACAAAGAGATTAGGGTTTGAATTCAGTACAACTATTATCTAGTTTAGTGATTTTCATGAAATCACTTAACTTCTATAGGCCTCAGGTTCCTATTCCACAAAATAATGTAGTTTAGCCCTGCAATGATTAAGGTATCCTTTAGTTTTGACATCTTATGAACTATGGTAATTTGTAAGAAGAGTATATTTTCTTATTTTATGTTCTCTGGTCAGGGACATAGCAGAGTGGACAAAGTCCCAGGCCTGAAATCAGGAAGACTCAGCATTTTGAATTCAAATCTGGCCTTAGACATATACTAGCTGTGTGACCCTCCCTGGACAAGTCACTTCATTCTATTTGCTCAGTTTCCTTATCTGTAAAATGATTTGGGGAAAAAATTGCCATGGAAACCCAAAATGAGATAATAAAGAGTTTGATAGGATTGAAAAAAAAAAAGCTCTAACATTTGATGTTCTTTGATCATTATTCAGCCTCTCTCAGTCATTAGCTGGTTCCTCCATTTTAAGGATATTCCAGCCTACCACATCCTCACTTTTCTTTCAGCTGCACTTATCACTATATTTTCTCTTCAAGGCCCAAACTGCTATTCTCTCTATCTTTCCCTTCCTCCCCCTTTCATTTTCCTTTTATGTGTTATCTTCCCATTAGCATATATACTCCTGAGGCTAGGGACTGTCTTTCTTTTTATTCATATTAATAATCTCAGGACTTTAGCCCTGTGTCTACCACAGAATAAGTGCTTAATGTTTTTGAGTTGGCTTGATGTCTTAATTATGTTCTTAAATGTTATCTATAACTCTATACCTCTATTCTCAAATTCCATGGCCTTAAGCAGAGGTTCTAACCCTGTATTCATGCATTTATGTAGATTTCCATATGTATGTGTTTTTTGTGTATGTGTGTGTATATGTGTGTATATATATATATATATATATATGTGTGTGTGTATGTCTGTGTGTCTGTGTGTATATATTCCTCCTATACACATGCAAATGTGCACATATAATTTTACAAATATATATTTATATATATGCTTGTATACACATGTTTATATGCAAACATATCTATATGTATATATATATATATTTAGGCAAATCACCAGGTATTGGTTTCTCTTTTATTTTGGAGAAAGATACTATACTTCATTCTTAAATCAGAACTTATGTCCTTCACATTAAAAAAAGAAATACAGGATCTCCATTTTTATGATTATGAAGAAACATTAGTTCTTGAATATTATATAACTAAAAATTCTTTTAAAAATATTTAAGTTTCTCTGATGAAGGGTTCATTTCTCAAATGTATAGGGAACTGAGTCAAATTTACTTTTTTAAAGAGTCATTCAACAATTGATAAATGATCAAAAGACATGAACTATTCCCAAAGGACTACAAAATAATGGATATCCTTTGATCTGTAACAATAGTACTACTAAGATTAAAAAAAAAAAGGTCAGATAGACTGGGAAAGGCAATGAGGGGGTCTTAATCAAAGCAGATCAGCAACTAAGACTCTCACTCCTGTCTCAGCTCCCGGGATCAGCTCAGAAGGCAAACTCTGGTAAACCAGACTATTTCCTGGAAAGAGAAGCCAAACTACCCCCTATAAAAACAAGGGGGCATTGTGCTCAAAGCCAAGGCTCAAAGCTGCACAGGACACTTGGGACAATGCCCCCTTTACCCAAGAAGCAGAGTTTCAACTTAAAAGTTAAGAAAAAAAAAAGAAAGAAAGAAAATGACCAAGGAACAGAAAATAATCTTGATCATAGAAAGCTGCTATGGTGACTAGGCAGACCAAAACACAAACTCAGATGAGGAGAGAATGTCCACAAAAGAAATATCAAAGAGTAAGATAAATTGGTCTCAAGCCCAAAGAGCGTTCTTGGAAATGATCATAAAAGACTTCAAAAGACCCATAAGAAAAGTAAAAGAAAAAATGAGAAAAGAAACTAGAAATATGCATGAGAGTCAACAGTCTGAAAAAAAAAAAACTACTTAAAAAGTAGAATAAACCAAATGGAAAAAGAGACACAAAGGATAATTGAAGAAATTCACAAATTAAAAACTAGAACAGGGCAAATGGAAACTAATGAATTTGTGAGACAGCAAGTCAAACATACTAAAAAGAATGAAAAAAATGGAAGAAAATGTGAAATACTTCACAGGCAAAATAGTCATCTGGTAAATAGATCCAAAAAGGGCAACTGAATATCTTATTGGCCTATTTGAAAGCCATGACCAAAAGAAAAGATCTTGGATACTATTCTACAAGAGGCCATTAAAGAGAACTAATTCAATATTTTAGAAACAGCAGGGAAAATACTCTTTGAAAGAATCCTTCTGATAGTTTACCTCTCAGACCTGTGGAGGGGGAAGGAATTTGTGACCAAAGAAGAACTAGAGGTCATCATTATTCACAAAATAGATAAGTTTGACTATATCAAGTTAAAAAGTTTTTGTACAAACAAAATGAATGCAGACAAGATTAGAAGGGTAGCAGTAAACTGGGAAAATATTTTTACATCCAAAGGTTCTGATAAAGGCCTCATTTCTAAAATATATCGAGAATTGATTCAAATATATAAGAATTCAAGCCATTCTCCGATTGACAAATGGTCAAAGGATATGAACAGATAATTTTCAGACAAAGAAATTGAAACTATTTCCGGTCACATGAAAAGGTGCTCCAAGTCACTATTGATCAGAGAAATGCAAATTAAGACAACTCTGAGATACCACTACACACCTGTCAGATTGGCTAAAATGACAGGAAATGATAATGATAACTGTTGGAGGGGATGTGGGAAAACTGGGACACTGATACATTGTTGGTGGAACTGTGAACGGATCCAACCATTCTGGAGAGCAATTTGGAGCTATGCTCAAAAAGTTATCAAACTGTGCATACCCTTTGACCCAGCAGTGTTTCTACTGGGCCTATATCCCAAAGAGATTTTTAAGGAGGGAAAGGGACCCACATGTGCAAAAATGTTTGTGGCAGCCCTTTTTGTAGTGGCAAGAAACTGGAAATTGAAAAGATGCCCATCAATTGGAGAATGGCTGAATAAATTATGGTATATGAATGTTATGGAATATTATTGTTCTGTAAGAAATGACCAACAGGAGGATTTCAGAGAGGATTGGAGAGACTTGCATGAACTGATGCTGAGTGAAATCAGCAGAACCAGGAGAACATTATACACAGCAACAAGACTATACGATGATCAATTTTGATGGACATGGTTCTCTTCAACAATGATGTGATTCAAACCAGTTGTGCTGTGATGAAGATAGTCATATACATCCAGAGAGAGGCCTGTGGGAACTGAGAGTGAACCACAACACAGCATTTTAACGCTTTCTGTGAATATTTCCATGCATT
>JAJPUD010027828.1:0-15209 GCA_023553655.1 Myrmecobius fasciatus | reverse complement strand
CAGAAAAGACAGCTCTGAGAAATCTAAATTATTAGTATATTCTTTACATACGTCATCTTGATTATTATGAAAACACAAAAATTTTCCCTCACCATTAAAAACACTAGAATATAGGAATAAATGGAGCTTTCCTTAAAATGATAAATAGAATCTCTCTAAAACTATCAGCAAGCATTATCTGTAATGAGGATAAGCTAGAAACTTTCCCAGTAAGATCCAGGGTGAAACAAGGATACCCATTATCACCTCTATTATTCAATATTGCACTAAAAATATTAGCTTTAACAATAAGAGAAGAAAAAAATTGAGAGAATTAGACTAGGCAATGAAGAAATTAAACTATCACTTTTTACAGATGATAATGGTCTACTTAGAGAATCTTAGAGAAGTAAATTATAAACTGAGGAAATGCCCATCAGTTGAGGAATGACTGGACACATTATGGTATATGAATATAATGGACTACTATTGTACTATAAGAAATAAGGACCAGGAAGATTTCAGAAAAACCTGGCAACACTTACGTGAACTGATGCTGAGTGGAGTAAGGGGAACTAGAACACTGTATGTACATAGTAATAGCAACATTGTTCAGTGATCAACTATTATTAACTTATATGGAAATTCAATAATACAAGACAATTCCAAAAGACACCATAGTAGAAAATGCTATATATGTCCAGAGAAAGAACTATGGAATCTGAATGCAGATCAAAGCATACAATTTTCACTTTTTGGGAGGTTTTGTGGATTTTCCCTTTTGTTCTGAATCTTCTTTCACAACATGACAAATGTAGAAATATGTTTACATGATTGTACATGTATAATATAGATTATTTGCTCTCAAGGAGGAAGAAGTGAGGAAGAAGTAAAGAAAAAAATTAAAAATACAAAATTTTATTTAAAAAAATGCTGAAAACTATCTTTACATGTAATTGGGAAAAAATAAAGTACTACTTACAAAAAAAATCACTAATCTTCTAAGGTTATAACATAATCAATCATAAAGCATTTATTAAACACCCACTTTGTACCAGGCACTGATATTGACTCATATATAGTAGATGCTTAATAAATATTGACCACTCCCTGATGATTTATCTTAGGTTGCTACTCCCTAATAGCAAATTTTTCTGCCCTTTTGAGTAAAGATGTAGTTCTTCTTTGCAGAGATAACAGAAGCAAGCTATGAATTGCATAGTCCTAAATATACAAATATGAAAGCCAAAACAGTCTCTGCCCTTAAGAAATTTATATTCCATGTGAGAAAAAAGATAACAGAAGAATACAGAAAAGAAAATCAGGAATTCACAAGAGATGATATCCAGAAAGTTCATCCAATATAAAACCCATAGGCTATACAAATGTTAGATGGTTCAATGAGTCAAGTTCTGGACTTGGAAGCAGGAAGATCTGAGCTTGAAGTCTGCCTTAGACAATTACTAGTGATGTGATCAATGTCAAGCTACTTAATATCTCTCAGCCTAATTTTTCTTGTATGTAAAATAGGCATAGCAATAGCACCTACTCCTCAGGAATGTGGTGAAGAATAAATGTGATATTATACACTTTGAAAACCTTAAAGTACAGTATAAGTACTGAATAAATTATGGTATATGAACATTATGGAATATTATTTTTCTATAAGAAATGATCGGTAGGATGATTTCAGAAAAGTCTGCAGAGACTTAACATGAACTGATGCTAAGTGAAGTGAGTAGAACCAGGAGATCATTGTACACAACAACAACAAGGTTATGTGATAATCAATTCTGATGGCATTGCTCTTTTCAAAAATGAGATGATATGTTTAACATATGTTGGATTTCATGCCATGGAGGGGGCAGGGAAGAGTAAGGGGGGAAATGGTAACACAAGGTTTTTTCAAGGGTCAGTGTTGAAAAGTTATACTTGCATATGTTTTGAAAATAAAAAAACTTCAATAAAAAAAGAAATACAAAAAATGTGGTGATTTAGGCTAATTCCAATGGTTTTGTGATGGAGAGAGCCATCCAGAGAGAGTACTGTCGATACTGAGCGTGGATCACAATATAATAGTTGTAGTTTGCTTGCATTGTGTTTCCTTTCTCATTTTTCCCTTTTTCATTTGATTTTTCTTGTGCAATATGAGAACTGTGAAAATATGTATAGAATGTAGAAAAATCACTCATATGTTTTGTAAATAAAAAGCTTTATAAAAAAAATAAAATAAAATATTTGAAAAAAAAGAAAATATGTATAGAAAAACTGCACATGGTGAACATAGATTACTTGCTGTCTAAGTGAAGGGGTGGGAAGAAGGAAGGAGAAAAAATATTTGGACACAAGGTTTTGCAAAGATGAATGTTGAAAACTGTGCATATGTTTTGAAAATAAAAAGCTTTAATAATTTTTTTTAAAAAGAAAGTCAATTAACCCAAAAAATCTTTAGGAAAAAAAAAAGAGATTAGATTCCTGACTGGAATATGACTCTGGAAGTAGCATCAACCTACTTTAAAAGATAGGTACAGAAGATGGAAGCACAGGCAGGACATGGAGTATGAATAGAGAAGTAGAGCCCAGTGGTATAAGAATAATTTGAAGAGAGAGAAAGCTCAGAATGAGCTGAGACTAGAAAGGAATGCTAAGGACAATAAAAAAGTTATTTTTTAACTAGATTAAGAGAAAAGAGGAGGATCAAAGGAAGAACAAAATCACTGCTCAAGGGGAATGGGTTTAATGATGGGGAAATGATAACAGGAAGGATAGATAGAAAGCTTACTCAACTCAGCTTGCTACAGTTATCTCTGCAAAGAACTACCTCTGTACTAGAAAGGACTGAGCAAAAATGGTAATTAACAAAGGGAAGTCTAATGTTTTTAATTATTCAGCGAGATTGAGAAAGTTTACAGTAGAAGATGGGATTGTAGCTGGAACTTGAAGGAAATTGGGAAATCCAGGAGGTAGAGATGACAAGAGAAAACATTTCAGGCATGGGGCAGAGGGAAAGAAAAGGAGTTTGTTACTCTGTGTTGCTATTTATGTAAGTGTTGTCCACGTGCATAATTCCCTTTTCTCAGCCCAACAAATATAACTTCTCTTTGAGAACAAGTTGTTTTTTGTTTCTGTCTCAAATTCCCTGTTCCTAGCAAATGCATTAAATATAGTAGGTGCTCAATAAAAGATTGTTGGGTACTAACTGAATTAGCAAGTCAGTATTTGGTTGTCCTTGACAAGTTCAAGTCATCAGATTGAGGAAATGATTTTAAAGGATACAGAAAGAACTGGCTGATGCAATTTTTGAATCACTGTCAATGATCTTTCAAATACTTGTGGAATAGGAAATACGCTGTAGGAATGAAGAAAAGCAGATACTTACACCAAGGATCAAATTAGCTAAGAGAATAGAGTCTAAAAACTAAAGGCTAATGGGCTTGACCAGGCTTCATGGCAAATTTTTAGAACAGATTATTTAAGGGCTGGTTATTGAATATGTAGGATACAAAACTGATCACAAGGATTCTACATGACTTCAACAAGAGCAAACTATGTTAAATAAACTTTATTTTTTTTTCACCAGGATTTTTAGACTGTGGGAGGCTAGAACAGAGGAGGACTATGTGATCATAGGATTTCAGATGGATTTAAACTTATTAAGTGACTAGACCCCTCCAAATTAGTCATTAATAGATCAGTGTCAGGATGGTAAAAGGTGTCCAGTGGAGGGTTTCAGGTTGTATATTTGGCCCTGTGTCATTTAGCATTTTTATTAATGAGTTGATAAAGTAATAAATGCAATAAGTATCAAATTTATATCTGGATCAAATGTGGGAGGTAGGCTAGAAAGTTTTATGATCGTCAAAATCCCCTCCATAATCTCAATAGATCATAATAACTGATTTAACCTGATAAAATTATAAGAGGAGAAAATTATATATTTGTGTTCAAAAAATTCAACTTCATGAATGTTGACTAGGGGAGCTATAGCTACACAACAGATTCCAATAAAACCGATCTAGAGGTTTCTGATGACTTGCAAACTCAATATGAATCAATAGTGTGATATGGCAGTCAAAAAAACAAACAAACAAGCAAGCAAACAACTTATCCCCAAAACTAGCCTAAGCTATTGAAAGATGAATAGTATCAAGAAAAAGGGAAGTAATAATTCTGGTGTATCCTTCCCCCCATCAGACCATATCTAAAGTATTATGTTCAGTTCTGGGCCACATATTTTAAAAAGTAGATATGCAATCTGAAGTATAACCAGGAAAGGACAAATCAAAATGATGAGAATAGGAAATTATGCCCTGTGAGCATCAATTAAAGGAGCCCCTTGAGATATTTAGTCTGCAAAAGAGAAGATTTAAGGTGACTAAGTGTAGTAGAGCAGAAAGAATACCGAATTTGGAATCAAATCTGGATTTGAATCCTGGTTTTGTTAATTATTATCTGGATAACTTTAGACAAATCATTGATAATCTTTAGAGCTCAGTCCTTTTCGTTTTAAAAATGAGAGGTTTGGACTAGGTGACAAAATTCTTTCTAGATCTATCCAGCTCTGATCCTTAGTGTTTATAGATCTATCACATGAAAGAGAGATTAAACTTGCTTGCTTTGGTCACAAAGAACCAAACTAAATTGGTAGAAGCTGCAGGGAGAAAGAGTTAGGCTAAAAAAGATTTCCTAATAATTGGAGCTGTCCAAAAGGAAATGGAGTGTCTTAGGAGATGGTGGGTCTTTCACTTATTTGAAATCTTCCAACACTGATCAGATGACCTTTTGGTGTTATAAAGAGAATTTTATGGATTGAATTAATTGGCTTCTGGGGCTCCTGTCAATTTTTAGATTTAGTGGTTCTATGATTCTGTGAAAATGTGAAATCCAAGCACAAATGTCAATTAATAAGAGGGTTAAAGATTTAGCAGTCAATTCAATTCAGCAAGTATTTGCATGGCAGACACTGAGTAGGTGCTGGGAATACAGAGAATGTGTACCTGTCCATAAGGAGCAAGTATTCTATTGAAAGGAAACAACTTGGATATAGAAATTAAATATAAAATGTATGCAAAATAACTTATGGGGAAAGGATACTTGCAAGTGGAAGGTCAGAGAATCTGGCTTCCTGTAGGAAATAGAACTGAGCTTTGAAAGAAGTCAAGGAGTGTATGAAGCAGAAATAAGAAGTTGTGCATTCCAGGCATGATAAACAATCTGTGCATAAACTAGTCTATTTGTTATTCTTTATGCATGACATTTCATAACAAATACACTAGTTTAACTGCAAAGTAGAGTTATGTGAAGGAGAGTCCTGATTGGTAAGACTGGAAGGGAAGTCTGGAGGCAGTTTATAAGTTTTTAAATTTCAAATGAAAACTGTATTACATCCTAGAGGCAAGAGGGATCTTCTTGAACAGAGAAGTAATTTGATCAGATCTTCTTTGATGAATTTTCTCACTTCTACTTCATAGAAAACTTGGCTTCCTTCAATGCTCAGCTCCTACAGGAAGCCTGATTCTCTGACCTTCCATTTTAAGTGTCCTCCCAACCTCCTTCCCCCAATCCGACTCCCATCCGAAAATTACTTTGCATATATTTTGCATTTAATTTTCTATGTGCAGGTTGTTTCCTCTCAACAGAATGTTAACTTCAAACATTTAGGATTATCAGATGTCCAACTGAGTAGAAAATGGTCTGGAAAGAAGAGAGATGAATTTGAAGGCTTATTAACAAAAAGGTGATGGTATCTGTGTGAACAGAGAGGAGGGAACATGTGTAAGAGGTGTTGTTGAGGTAAAATTGACAGGAATTGGCAATTGACTGGGTGTGAAGAGTGAGGCAGAAGAAGAATTGAGGCTGATTTCAAGACTGGGAATTCAAGACACTTAATACTTCCTAGCTGTGTGATCCTGGGCAAGTCACTTAACCCCAATTGCCTCAGCAAAAAGCAAAAAAGAAAAACAAAATAAAAAACAAAATTCAAAATGTAGCTCTCAGATAAGTTGTTTTAATGCATCCATTGCTAAGCTTAATATGCTAGCTCAAAAAAAATCAGACCCAATGGTACCTTTTCTTTATTACAACAAGTATAAGTATAAAGCAAAAAAAAATGCATAAACTTTTACTTCTTTTGGCATCAATATTGACTGGGATTTTGATTTTTTTTCTCACATATGTATCACATTATCCTTAATTTTATTTTTATTTATTATTTATTTATTTTTTTTGCTGAGACAATTGGGGTTAAGTGACTTGCCCGGGATCACATAGCTAGGAAGTGTTAAGATTTGAACTCAGGTCCTTCTGACTTCAGGGCTGGTGCTCTATCCATTGTGCCACCTAGCTGCCCCTCATTATCCTTAATTTTGATGGAGAAAAATAAATTTTCTGGTCCACAAAATGGAGAACTAGGTATATTCTCTGATCTTAACAAATTCTCAAACCTCCCCAATAGGAGAATTATGCACAAGAGGTGAAATAATTTCAGCTGTCTCCATAGGCTATGACTTCAAAAACTTTAATGAGGTAACACTCTGATAAATTAAAAGTAGAGGAGATTAATCATCTAACATAGCTTGTGCAATCATCTAATGCTGATGCAGTCTCTGCTAGCACTCTCTGCCCTTGAGTTCATCCCACCATTGTATGATCACTCAATTATGCCCACATTCCTAACTCCTGGACAAAGAAGATGGAGAGCAGGGACAATAAAAGCATGCTTTGGTTGCGGGCAGCAGTATGTTATACTGAAGTGGCATTCAGCCAGAGAACTAAAGAACAGAAGTAACTGGGGCAGGGCACCACTCTGGGTAAGGAGCTGTACCAAGCCTGAAGGAAAACTGGCATTTAGTTGGGACCAATTCTGTTCCCCCCACCCCACCCAGAAGCAACTTGTGAAGGGACTAAATCTGATTAAAAAGTGAATTGCTCCTAATGGAAGCCTGAGACAAACAGCTCTGAAGTGGGTAGAAGATATGTGGTGGAATGTGGCACAGGGTCTGGTATTAAAGGGAAAAGAGATACTAAATGAGCAATAGAGAAATATAAGAAGAAAAGAAATTACCAAAGATTTCAGGAGGAAGAAAACATTTTTTTTTGTTTTTTTGTTTTTTGTTTTTTTGCTGAGGCAATTGGGGTTAAGTGACTTGCCCAGGGTCCCACAGCTAGGAAGTGTTAAGTGTCTGAGGCCAGATTTGAACTCAGGTCCTCCTGATTTCAGGGCTGGTGCTAAGAAAACAGTTTTTTAAAACTTTAAGGGCAAGTAGATAAATGAATAGGAAAGATGGACTCTAGGATATGTAAATGAGTCAAAATATGAACAAAACTGAGAATCATGAGTCAATAGCCATATAAAGATTCTCCCTTTCTTTTGAATGCTTCACTTTTCTACTCTGCCCAGTCACTCTTGGCTTTCCAGCAAGGGAGGTAGGCAGGAAATTTTTTCCTCCATTCTAGTGGCCTTCAGTTCTAGTAAATGGCAGCAAGTATATATTCTTGTATAGATGATCTAATCACTCTGATAGCAGAGCATTTATAGTTGACTAGCAATAGTATGTGGTAGCTCATAGCAGTAATTGGATCTATTGGGGATGGAACCTGCAAGTTGGGTCTCATTAGCACAATACTTTGACCTCATAGGCACCAAGATTTCACCCACCTGTTGAAATTTATTATCTTCCCCCCTAATTCTGCTATTCCTGACAATTTCTTTCAAGGACACCACCATTCTAGTTATCCAAGTTCCCAACCTCATAATCATCAATGATTTCTCATTCTTCCTAACTTCCCCTAGTAAATCAATAGCCAAGTCTTGACAATTCTATCTTCACATCTTGAATCTGCCTCTTTTGCTCTACTCACCACTCCTAGTTCAGGCCCTATCATGGCCTATCTTGGCCAGACTATAGAAACAGCTTCCTAATTGGTTTCCCAGAACTGAGTCTCTCTTCTTCATCCTCTACATAGTTGTCAAACGGATACTCCTAAAGGACAGGTCTTAGCATTCTCATTCCTCTACTTCAGAAGCTTTGAAGATTCCCCCATTGCCCTAAGGGTAAAACATAAACTCTTCATTTTGATTCTTCAAGTACTTCAAAGTCTGGCTTCAGGCAATTTTCCAGGATGATCATACTTTATTCTCCTTCATACATTCTATATTCCAATCAAACTACCTTATGTGAAGCGCTCTATATATGATATTCCATCTTCCATTTTTGTGTCTTTAATATGACTGAAAAGCTCTTCTTCCTCTCCTCCACATCTTGGACCCCCCAGCTACCCTCAAAGCTCAGTCTAAGTCCTGCCTTCTTCAAGAAATCTGTTTCCCCAGGTATTACTGTCTCTTCCACCCCCAATCAATTTAAATGCCCATTCTGTGCCAGGGACAATTCTAGCAATTCAAATGCAAAAGTGAACCAGTCTCTGAACTCATGGAGCTTCAATTTTTAGAAGTTATATCCTATTTTTTTTTGAATGGGGATATGACATTCCTAAAAAAGGGTAAATTCTATGCAAGCACAGACTAATTCCCTCTGTATTGTATTGTATTTGCATTGTATTATATTATATTGCATTGTATAGCTAGAACAATGCCTGGCACAGAATAGGCACTTAATAATGTTTCTTGATTAATGAATTTCCATTATTTTATCAAAATCAAATGTGTTCCTATATACACCCTTGTGTACTTGTGTGTGTGTGTGTATATGTGTGTGTAGTGTGTGTGAGTGAGCTCTTACTAACATATAGATCCTTTTCTTTGCTTTTTCTGCTTTTATAAAAGTTGGAGAATATTTACCAAAAATAAAATGACAAGAAACAAGCTCTAGAACTAGTCAAGATAGGTATCTTGGATGGTTTTCTCAGAAGTAAGGTGGTACTGAGTCATTCACACCCCTGATCTCATCACTTTAGTGAAAGAATACTGTAGCTCTGTGGTTGACTATGGTTACAGCAATTGGCTGTGGTAGTTCAGAGTCGTAACTGGCCTATTGGGAATTCAATCTACAAGCATGATTCATTAGCTCCATACTTTGGACTCATAGGCACCATGATTTAACCCACCTGTTGCAAATCTGCTTATTAGTAAATATCAAAGAATTCTCTTTATGTTGTGATTTTATTTTTATTTGTAGCTTTCTTCATTTTGCTTTGCTAATTAATTTATTTTGGAAGGCAGAGTGTTAATGAGTTTTTTTTATTAAAGCTTTTTATTTGCAAAACATATGTATGAGTGATTTTTCATCATTGACCCTTGCAAAGCTTTCTGTTACAAATTTTTCCCTCCTTCCCTCCACCCCCTCCCCTAGATGGCAGGAAGTTTAATACATGTTAATTATGTTAAAATACTTGACAAATCAAATATGTTTATATATATTTATACAGTTATCTTGCTGTACAAGAAAAATCAGATCTATAAGAAAAAAAATCTGAGAAGGAAAACATAATGCAAGCAAACACCAATAGAAAGTATAAAAATGCTATGTTGTGGTCCACACTTGGATCCCATAGGCCTCTCTCTGGGTGTATATGGCTTTCTTCATCACTGAACAACTGGAACTGATTTGAAACATCTCATTGTTTTTTGTTTTTTGTTTTTAATTAAAACTTTTTATTTGCAAAACATATGTATGGGTAATTCTTCAACACTGACCCTTACAAAGCTTTCTGTTACAAATTTTCCCTCCTAGTCCCCACCTCTCCCCTAGATGGCAGGAAATCTACTACATGTTAATTATGTTAAAATACTTGACAAATCAAATATATGTATATACATATTTCCACACTTATCATTGTTGTGCAAGAAAAATAGTATCTACAAGAAAAAAAAATCAGAGAAAGGAAACACAATGAAAGCAAACATCAATAGAGAGCATGAAAATGTTATGTTGTGGTCCACATTTCACATCCCTCTCTCTGGGTGTATATGGCTTTCTTCACTGAGCAATTGGAACTGGTTTGAAACATTTCATTGTTGAATAGATCCATGTCCATCAGACTTGATCCTCATATAGTATTGTTGTTGCCGTGTATAATGATCTCCTGGTTCTGCTCATTTCACTCACCATCAGTTCATGCAAGTCTCTCCAGGCCTCTCTGAAATCATCCTGCTGGTCGTTTGTTACAGAACAATAATATTCCATAACATTCATATACCATAATTTGTTCAGCCATTCTCCAACTGATGGACATCCATTCAGTTTCCAGTTTCTAGCCACTACAAAAAGGGCTGCCGCAAACATTCTTGCAGATGTGGGGCCCTTTCCTTGCTTTAAGATTTCTTTGAGATATAAGCCCAATAGAAAGACTGCTGGGTCAAAGGGTATACACAGTTTGATAACTTTTTGAGCATAGTTCCAAATTGCTCTCCAGAATAGCTGGATCTGTTCACAGTTCCACCAACAATGTATCAGTGTCCCAGTTTTCCCACATCCCTGACAACATTTGTATTTATCATTTCCTGTCATTTTAGCCAATCTGACAGGTGTGCAGTGGTACCTCAGAGTTGTCTTAATTTGCATTTCTCTGATCAATAGTGATTTGGAGCACCTTTTCATATGACTAGAAATAGTTTTAATTTCATCATCTGAAAATTGTCTGTTCATATCCTTTGACCATTTATCAATTGGAGAATGGCTTGAATTCTTATAAATATGAGACAATTCTCTATATATTTTAGAAATGAGGCCTTTATCAGAAACCTTAAATGTAAAGATGATTTCCCAATTTATTGCTTCCATCCTAATTATGTCTTCAATAGTTTTGTTTGTACAAAAACTTTTTAACTTAATATCATCAAAATTATCTGTCTGGTGTTCTATTAAGAGTTCCAATTCTTCTTTGGACATAAATTTATTCCTTCTCCACAGGTCTGAGAGGTAAACTATCCTATGTTCCTCTAATTTGCTTATAATATCACTATGTCTAAATCATGAACCCATTTAGATTTTATCTTGGTATGTGGTGTTAGGTGTGGGCCAAGCCCTAATTTCTTCCATACTAGTTTCCAATTTTCCCAGCAGTTTTTGTCAAATAGTAAGTTCCTATCCCAGAAGATGGGGTCTTTGAGTTTATCAAACACTAGATTGCTATAGTTATTGCCTAGTTTGTCCTGTGATCCTATCCTATGCCACTGATTGACTACTCTATTTCTTAGCTAGTACCAAATGGTTTTGATGACTGCTGCTTTGTAATATAGTTTTAGATCTGGCACAGCAAAGCCACCTTCATTAGCCTTTTTTTTTCATTAATTCCCTTGAAATTCTTGACCTTTTGTTCTTCCAAATGAACTTTGCTACTATTTTTTCTAGATCTCTAAAATAATTTCTTGGGAGTTTGATTGGTATGGCACTAAATAAGTAAATTAGTTTGGGTAGTAGTGTCACTTTTATTATATTCACTCGGCCTACCCATGAGCATTTGATATTTTTCTAACTGATTAGGTCTGACTTTATTTGTGTGGAAAGTATTTTGTAGTTTACTTCATACAGTTCCTTACTTTTCCTTGGCAGATATTTTATTTTATCTACACTATCAACAGTTATTTTGAATGGAATTTCTTTTTTGTATCTCTTGCTGCTGAACTTTGTTGGTAATATATAAAAATGCTGCTGATTTATATGGATTTATTTTGTAGCCTGCAACTTTGCTAAAGTTGTGAATTGTTTCTAGTAGTTTTTAGTTGAGTCTCTAGGATTCTCTAAGTATACCATCATGTCATCTGCAAAGAGTAATAATTTGGTTTCTTCATTACCTACTCTAATTCCCTTGATCTCTTTTTCTTCTCTTACTGCCAAAGCTAACATTTCTAATACAATATTAAATAGTAATGGTGACAGTGGGCAGCCTTATTTCAGTCCTGATCTTATTGGGAATGGTTTTAGCTTGTCCCCATTACATATGATGCTTGCTGATGGTTTTAAGTAGATGCTACTGATCATTTTAAGGAAAAGCCCATTTATTCCTATACTCTCTAGTGTTTTTTGGTTTGTTTTCTATTTGTTTTTTTATTTTTTTATTTTTTTGCTTTTTTTGCTGAGGCAATTGAGGTTAAGTGACTTGCCCAGGGTCATACAGCTAGGGAATGTTAAGTGTCTGAGACCAGATTTGAACTCAGGCCCTCCTGACTTCAAGGCTGGTGCTCTATCCACTGCACCACCTAGCTGCCCCTCTAGTATTTTTAATAGGAATGGGTGTTGGATTTTATCAAATGCTTTTTCTGCATCTATTGAGATAATCATAAGATTTTTGTTAGTTTGGTTATTAATATAATTGATTATGCTTATAGCTTTCCTAATATTGAACCAGCCCTGAATTCCTGGTATAAATCCTACTTGGTCATAGCGTATTATCCTGGGGATGACCTTCTGTAATCTCATTGTTAATATCTTATTTAAGATTTTTGCATTAATACTTATTAGGGAAATTGGTCTGTTTTCACCCTACCTGTTTTAGCTATCAGCACTATATCTGTATCATAGAAGGAATTTGGTAGTACACCTTCTTTCCCTATTCTTTCCAATAGTTTATATAGTATTGGAATTAATTGTTCTTTGAATGTTTGGTAGAATTCACATGTAAATCCATCTGGCCCTGGAGATTTTTTTTCTTAGGGAGTTAATTAATAGCTTCTTCTATTTCCTTCTCTAAAATGGGGCTACTTAAATAATTTATTTCCTCTTCTGTTAATCTGGGCAATCTATATTTTTGTAGATATTCCTCCATTTCATTTAGATTACCAAATTTATTGGTATAAAGTTGGGCAAAGACACTCCTAATTATTGCTCTAATTTCCTCTTCATTGGTGGAAACTTCTCCCTTTTCATTTTTGAGACTAACAATTTGATTTTCCTCTTTCCCTTTTCTAATTAAATTAACTAAAGGCTTATCTATTTTGTTAGTTTGATATCTTTTGTTTTTATACCACTTTCTTTTTCCAATATATTTTTCCCTGTTCCCCATTGAGAACTTTCTATTGTAACAATATTTTTTTAAAAGAGAAAAAGAAATTAGGAAAACCTACCAATGTGACCTTCTATTGCTACAGCCTCCTTTCTCTGTTGGTGAATTTCTCACAGAACCTCCATTTTGAAAAAAGACTCAGATGAGTGATGTTTTGCTTTCCAGACTTTGCCACCCTACTCTTTGGTACCTTTCTTCTCTTCCCTGACCTTTATTGGATTGTCTTTTCTGTTAAAATAAAAGCTTCTTGAAGACAGAGATTATCTTTTTATACTTGCATTTGTGTCCCCAACATTTAGTACAGTGCTTGCCAACATAACAAACACTTAATAAATACTCATTGATTTGTTGATGAGATTTGACATCAATCATACCTGATGGTGTGTACAATATTCCACACCCACAGAACCCTATTTCTACAGAGAGGGAATTGCAGCTCCATGGTATGGTGAATAGAGTGCTGATCCTGGAATTAAAAGTGTTCTAGGATCAGAGAGTTGTCAGATTTGGTTAGGACATACCAGATATGGAGGTGAAGTATGAGATGTAGCCAGAAAGGTTAGGTGACACCAATTGTAGAGTATTTTGAATACTAGGCAGAGTTGTTGGAATTTTTAATGACTAATCAATAGGAGCTACTGAATATTTTTGAGTGGAGGAGTGACATGATTAAATTTATGTATAAGGATTATTTAGACATTTATACAAAAGATAGATTGCAAAAAGAGGAAAAGTAGGCTTTTAAGGAGACTCTTGCAATCATCTAGGGCAGATGTTCTTTTTTTTCCCCTCAATAGTATTTTATTTTTCCAAATACATGTAATACAACATTCATTTCTGTAAGATTTTGTGTTCCAATTTTTTCTCCCTTCTTCCCTCCCTCTCCCCCACCAAAACAGCAAGCTAATATATTAAACATGTACAATCCTTCCAAACACATTTCCGTATTTGTCATGTTGTGTGAGAAAAATTAGACCAAAAGGGAAAAAAAAACCATGAGGAAGAAAAAGCAAACAAACAAATAAAAAAAGTGAAAATACACAACCTGCAAGTTGGGCCTCATTAGCAGAATATTTTGACCTCATAGGCACCAAGATTTAATCCACATATTGAAATTTATTATTTTTCCCCTTAAATACGCTATTCCTGACAATTTCTTTCAAGCACACTACCATCCTTCTAGTTATCCAAGTTCCCAACCTCATAATCATCAATGATTTCTCACTCTTCCTAACTTCCCATAGTAAATCAATGGCCAAGTCTTGTCAATTCTATCATATAGATGGCATTTTTCATCCTAAATTTATTGGAATTGTCCTGATCACCACATTGCTAAGAAGAGTCGTTTATCATAGTTGATTATCCCACAATCTTATTGTTGTATGTATATTGTTTTCCTGGTTCTGCTCATTTCATTCAGCATCAGTTCATGTAGGTTTTTCCAGGTCTTTCCAAAATCAATCTGCTCATCATTTCTTGTAGAACAATGATATTCCATGACATTCATATACCATAGCTTATTCAATCATTCCCCAATTGATGGGCATCCACTCAATTTCCAGTTCCCCATCACTACAAAAAGGGCTGCTACATTTTTGCACAGATGGATCCTTTTTAGGGCAGATGTTCTTAACTTTTTTTTAGATCACGGAACCCTTTGGAAATCTGGTGGAGTCCTGGCTTACAGAGATAGTCAATTTTATTGAAATGTAGTTATCAAAATGTATTAAAGAAATTAACAGACCATAGGTTAAGAACCCATAATGCTAATGGAGAAATTTATTCTAGGATGTTAATAGTGGGAATAAAAAGTTAGGGATGGATTCTACTGAGATAAAATCCACAAAATTTAGTACTTGAGATATGGGAGGTGAAGTTGAAGGAAGATTCAAACACAACACCAAGGCTATGATTACATAGGGCAACTGGTGGCTCAGTAAATAGAGTTAGGAAGATTCATCTCCCTGAATTCAAATCTGGCCTCAGTCACTTATTAGCTGTGTGATCTTAAGCAAGTCACTTAACTCTGTTTGCCTAAGTTCTTTATCTGCAAAATGAGCTGGAGAAGGAAATGGCAGTCACTCCAGTATCTTTGCTGAGAACATTCCAAATGGACTCATGAAGAGTTGATTGAAACAACTGAAGAACAACAAATATGATCACAAAAGACAGATGTAAATTGTGGTACTTCAAATCTCAAAAGTAATGCTGGAAGGAATAGTAAACTTAGGGAAGAAAAAAAATGAAATTGAGTTTAAACATGTTGAGTT